>CAXITT010000031.1:2330557-2345627 GCA_964033795.1 Lymnaea stagnalis
CCCCACAAGCCCATTCCCTTCCATCCCCTAGACTATTAATTCTGAGGGACATCTCCCCCATCCCCACCCCACAAGCCCATTCCCTTCCATCCCCTAGACTATTAATTCTGAGGGACATCTCCCCCATCCCCACCCCACCCCCCCATTCCCTTCCCCGCCTAGACCTTGGATTTGTTAAGTTTTGTTCTGTGGCAGCCAGTGCCAGTCAAGGAATTAGTGTTTATTTAGGGAGTTCATATTGAAAATTAGTCATACAAAATTGACAGTTCAAAATTTGTTGGATGTTGTTGACTTTTCAATAATAATAATAGTGATACTATTTCTAAATTTTTTGCTAAATAATCAAATCATTTAGTTTTAATTCCTAAAATTCATACAATTTTCCAAGAGATCTGCATGGCTCAGCGGTTTCAATAGGTGCCGCTCCATACTACAGGGTTATAGTTCAATTCCCTTCAAAAGCCGGACAATTAAAATAGACTTCTTGTTTTCTCACACTAAAAGTCCACACCCCCCCCCGCTTCACTTCTCCTATATATATAAAAATATTGATAAATATATTGTTTTCTTTCCAATTTCAATTTTTTACCTGGAGAAATTCAAAAGACAGGCACAGGAACTTAATCATGCCCTTTAACTCTTACTGGAAGTAAACCCCCCACCACCCCATGTAGCACCTTTGTTATGTTATTGTCATTATCACAGCTTTTTTTTAATTGTTAGCACCATAAGAACACCCTCCAGTGAAGTTCTTGTTGCATGAGCCACACATGGAGATTTATCCTTGATGAATTTCTTTAAAGCTTGGGAAAAAAGGGACCCACATTTTACAACAGAAAAAGTCAGTAGAATTTTATCTTTTTTCAAACCTGTCGACACATCGTCCATTCTGACCATTCTGACATGACACACTCTCCTGGACATGGCAAGGAACAAGACTTTATGTCGCTGGGTTCTTCATTGCGATAACAGAACCCCTGGTCCACATTAATCTCAGAGCCGTCCGGGCCAACGGACACGCACCTGTGACATGAAGCATTTATTTAATAGATTGCGTTCAACTGGGTGGTGTCCAGCACCAGGTCTTCAATGATATAACAAGAGTTTTTTATAAATCTAATAATAGCAACTAATGATAAAATATATTTGCATAACTATAACTATAAAATATATTACCCAAATCAAAAGTAGAAATCCATTAACATCAATTAATTTTTTAACAATCTAGTCAACTTTGGTCAGTGTTCTTATGCCTGTGCTTTGTGTAACTGACTGCATTCTTTTGGCTCTGCACTGTTGCCTGTGCATTGTTGCATGTGTACTGTTGCCTGTGCACTGTCACATGTGAACTTTTGCCTGTGCATTGTCGCCTGTGTACTGTTGCCTGTGCATTTATTATAAAACTAGATGATTTACCTGATGGGTCTGCTGTGGGTTCCCTCACCACATGACCTTGAAACATTTGGAAAGCAAGGTCCCCAGTCATCGGTACGCCACACATTGTAGCTACATTCTACAGAACAGACTTTTGTCTGTATTTCCTATGGTCAACATCAAACAAGAAAAATGGTTGTGGTCAGACTTGCAGCTGCTATTTTTTTTCCTTTAGAAAAGTCCCCCATTAACAATTATTGATACCAGCTCATAACCAACTATTGACGTAACACTTAACACCTTACATTTAATACCTTTCAAAAACTTTTTGGATTTTCTGAGAGAATAATTTGACTTAAACATGAATAATTCAGTAGATGGACTGGATTTTTTGTTGAACAGATGGGATTTATTCTGCAGGTTGAGAAAAGCTGGCTCATCATATTGAGAAAAGCTGACTCATTATATTTACAAAAGCTGACTCACTATATTTACAAAAGCTGACTAGCATCTTGAGAAAAGATGACTCAGTGTATTGAGAAAAGCTGACTCAGTGTATTGAGAAAAGCTGACTCAGTGTATTGAGAAAAGCTGACTCAGCGTATTGAGAGAAGCTGACTCAGTGTATTAAGAAAAGCTGACTCAGCATCTTGAGAAAAGCTGACTAAGTGTATTGAGAAAAGCTGACTCTGTGTATTGAGAATAACTGACTCAGTGTATTGAGAAAAGCTGACTCAGTGTATTGAGAAAAGCTGACTAGCATATTGAGAAAAGCTCAAACCTTATCATGGCCAAACATGAACGGACACTTGCGTCCACCATTAGCTGGGAGGGTCATGATACGTCTCTCGCGCTGCTGTAAACCAGAGCCGCATTTGACACTACAAGCACTCCACTGACTCCATGGTGTCGTCTGACAATCAACAGGGCAAGGGATGGTGCAGATCTGCTCTTGGGGATCTGTGTTGGAACAAGTTATGGATTATCATGACCCATTAGTAAAACATTTCACATCATGATATCAAAAGGTATTGTTTTATTGATTATCATGATCAATGTTCCCTTTAAGCTGCGCAGCAATCTCACAGATGCCGTGCAGCAGTTTTGAGTATTGCGCAGCTAATTTCCACTTAAGTATCTGTGGGCTGAAAATTTTGCGAACAAAAAAATTGATGCTGTAAAAATTTGCACACAACTTTATGATTTTGCACACGAATCAACAAACCTTAGAGGGAACATTGATCATGACCTATTCTCAAAGCATTTCACATCATGTTATCAAAAGGTATTGTTTTATTGATTATCATGAACCATTCTCAAAGCAGTTCACATCATGTTAGAAGGTATTGTTTTATTGATTACCATGACCCATTAGCAAAGCATTTCACATCATGTTATCAGAAGGTATTGTTTTATTGATTGTCATGAACCATTAGCAAAGCTTTTCAAGCCTATAATTTCCACATACTTCTGAACAGTTGATATTATGGAGTTGGTTGAAGATTTGTTTCATGTAAAATAAGTTACAGATGATTTATATCTGAAGTAGTTTATTACTAAGACATTTTTATTTACTTATATAAGGGAAGATCTCATATGAAAATATCAAATTTAAAATGAATTAAAAATAACATATAATGTAAATAGAATGAGGTAATGATTTTATTTATTTTTCAATAGTTACTTGGCAACTCACGGAAGTCTTAGATGGCATTTGTTTAGTTGAATTGTTCACTAATGACTCTAACAAGTATACAATTTCTTTTGAGGCCTTCACAACCAAAAAAAGCTGATTAAATAAAAATTCATATTGTAAGTTGAATTGTACTCTAGATCCTTGGTAAGAAGTTTAATTTAGTTTATGAATGATTCTTATATTTCCCTGCATGACATTATGTGACATACTTCAGCACTCTTCAATTATGACAGAACTTTCAAACTGCCTGTCCCTTTAGCATTGTAGTCATTAAAATAAAACCTTCTTACTTTTAAAATCAGTGCTGCAAGTGGAATAAAGGTCTAAGTTTATTTTATTCAGATATTAGTTATATTAGTTAACATTAATGTCATACAATGTACATCTCTTCTTACTTTTAAAATCAGTGCAGCATGTGGACTAAAGATCTAAATTTATTCCGATTTACATTACTTAACATTATAGCCTACAATGTACATCCCTTCTTATTTAACAAAAAGCTTAAACAGAGTAAATTAATGCGGAATGACCAATGCTGGCCTTCTATAATTAGATGAATTACCTGCACACCTGCCAACACCAAATGGTCCTATGCTGGCCTTCTATAATTAGATGAATTAGCTGCACACCTGACAACACCAAATGGTCCAATCCTGGCCTTCTATAATTAGATGAATTACCTGCACACCTGACAACACCAAATGGTCCAATCCTGGCCTTCTATAATTAGATGAATTACCTGCACACCTGACAACACCAAATGGTCCTATCCTGGCATTCTATAATTAGATGAATTACCTGCACACCTGACAACACCAAATGGTCCAATCCTGGCCTTCTATAATTAGATGAATTACCTGCACACCTGACAACACCAAAAATGTCTTGAGTTGGATTCTGACATGACTGGACCATGTAACGTTTCCCATCCCCACAATAAGGCTGTGACCCCAGCCCCAGAGACCTGGTCTCGTTTGAGCCTCTTTGTCTGCTGCTGTATCTTGATGACACCTATAAATAGATTGAGGATCCCTGTGTCAAAAATATTTTGTTTTCTTGTTGGAAAGCAGATAAAACAGAATATAATAATTCTTTGCCAAGACAAAGGTCTGCCCATTCTTGCATTGTAACCATCGTATTTGTACCATAAACTGTAATATCGTCACAGCCAATTAGATCTATGAAATCTCCTCACTCACCATGTCCAGGGCATCAATGATACAATCTGACCACCCTCACTAACCATGTCCAGGGCATCAATGATACAATCTGACCACCCTCACTAACCATGTCCAGGGCATCAATGATACAATCTGACCACCCTCACTCACCATGTCCAGGGCATCAATGATACAATCTGACCACCCTCCCACCATCAGTGGCAGTTGGTCATTGCAGACACAGTCCTCATGTTGGTCACGTGGGTACTTCTCCGTGTCACGGCAATCTTTCTCGTTCTTGCTTTCACCTTAAAGGAGAGACACAAAAGAATTTACTGTAAAACATTTTGAGTTACACCAGAAAATAAACAGACGAAAGAAAACTGAGAGCTAAACACATTGATTACTACAGTTTAATTCAATCTGTAAAACCCAAATAAAATAAAAGTATATTTTGTAAAAAATCCAAAGCACAAATAGATGACTATGGTAATTATTTCTTGTAAACAGATGGAAACAATGGCTATTTTGTCACTACAGGGACAGTGAAAGAGATGCAAGGTTTCAAGGAGTGCAAGTGATGGAATGGGTGCAAGGGTTACAATGGGTGGAAGGGTTGAAAAGGATGGCAGGGGTGGAATAATTGCAGGGGGTTTCAAGGGGTGGAAAGGTGGCAAGAATTGCAAGGGTTGGAAGGGTTTATTTGGGGTGGGATGTTTGTAAGAAGTGAAGAAGTGGCAGGGGTGGAAGGGTGGCAAGAGTTGTAAGGGGTGGAAGGTTTGCAAGGGGTGGAAGGTTTGCAAGGGGTGGCAAGAGTTGCAAGGTGTGGAAGGGTGGCAAGAGTTGCAAGGTGTGGAAGGGTGGCAAGAGTTGCAAGGTTAGCAAGGGTTGGAAGGGTTGCTTTGGGGTGGAAGGGTTGCTTTGGGGTGGAAGGGTTGCTTTGGGGTGGAAGGGTTGCTTTGGGGTGGAAGGGTTGCTTTGGGGTGGAAGGGTGGCAAGGGCTACAATTATCCAAAGGTTTCAAGTGGTGCAAGATTTTGAATAGTGCAAGTGTGTCAAGAAGTGAATATTTTAATCCCCATGACATAATTTGTTCATCAGAATATTGGTTTCGTTCAGCTAAGGGAAAAGTCTGTAACTATTTCTTTGACAGCTAAGGTTGAACTGACCTAGAAGATTTCTAAATCTGAACCTTGTCTTCTCACATCTGGGTCCGCATTGCGTCCATTGTGACCAGGGCGACAGCTGACACTCAGACTGGCAGGGTGAGTAGCACGTCTCTGTCACGGCCGGCATGGTGCCCAGATGACTCAGGCACACACTGACGGGCACTAGCTTTGTGTCTTGGTTGTTGTGCTGCTTACAAGTCATGTCTGAGACATCAGACAAAAATATCTTTACAAAATTAGCAAGTAAATTTGGATTTATTAATCTTTAGTCCCACTGATGATGAACTAGCAAGATAGGACTTGAAATAAGTCGCTGCCAAGGGATAGGTTTTTTTAAACTATAGGACATTAACAAAAGGTCTACTTATTTTTCTGGACTAAACAAAGTGACCAAAATTTTATGGTCCCAACAACATTGTATTTGAATATTAAAACTGTTGAACCTTGCCATAATTTGGCCATGGAACCTATTAGAGCATAACGAGACCTACTCACTCCTGGCACGTAGCCCCTGTCCACACTTGGGGTATTCAGGAGGAAGAACACACTCGCTCCAGTCAGACGTGTCCCAGAAGAACGTGTGACACACGGGAAGATTCAAGCAGGACTGCTCCTCATCCAAGTCAGTGGGGCACGACACGCCCCCATATTGAGGGTACTGAAGGACGAAGCGTTTCCTGAGTTGTGTTGGGTAGATTTGTCTCGCTGAGGGGAAATATTCTCATTTTTTTACAAACACAAACACTTACACAAAAGTTTCTATAGTTTTAATTTGTAAAATTATCTTTAAGACCATGATTGGTTATCTTTTCTAAGACTAACACAACATGTGTCTCTCTCTCCAATGTCTTTATCACCTACATCAAGACATTGAACTAACCTTGTTGAGGTAAGCAGGTAACCCCACATGCTGACCACTCTGACCACTCGGTGAGATGACAGTCGACTGGACACTCCAACAAGCATGACTGGGCATTCTTGGGTCGAATCTTTTCAATACATCTAATCAGTGAAGTTAAAGGTAAAAATTTCACTTTTTAATATCAAAACTGGTGAATAACTTGCAATTGTCTTTATAGAATCCTTATCATCAAGCAGTTCCACACACAATCCCATACACAGGAGTGAGCGAGGTGACGTCACCAATTCCATTCAAGCAAGAACAATAAAGTGGATATGGATATTTCATACGGTTAAAAAACTAATCTAACTAAAATATAACTAGGCAAGCACTGGTATGGATGGAACCCTTAAAGATCAACAGGACAGAAACGACCCTAAAACATCTGGCATGGAGAGTCAGGCAATGATCCACTTAACATTGTACATAAGTGAAAAGAGTTAGAGAAGATTGCAAGAGAACATAAGCTTTGGAAAGAAAAAATAAAACTAAAGCATCTGCTCCACCAGAAGTTGCTCGGAAAGAAAAGATATCGCTAAAGCATCTGCTCCACCAGAAGTTGCTCGGAAAGAAAAGATATCGCTAAAGCATCTGCTCCACCGGAAGTTGCTCGGAAAGAAAAGATATAGCTAAAGCATATGCTCCACCGGAATTTTCTCGGAAAGAAAAGATATAGCTAAAGCATCTGCTCCACGGAAGTTGTTCGGAAAGAAAAGATATAGCTAAAGCATCTGCTCCACCGGAATTTGCTCGGAAAGAAAAGATATGCCAAAGCATCTGCTCCACCGGAATCTGCTCGGAAAGAAAAGATATAGCTCAAGCATGTCTAAACTGGTTCAAAGTTTTGATTAGATGCAGTACAGCAATAGTTGATTGATTAGATGCAGTACAGCAATGGTTGATTGATTAGTGTGGCAGTTCACTCTTAATACAATGAAAATATTAGGCTATTTATTTCCTAACAGACTGAATATATTTTACTACTTATTTCCTAATACACTAAATATATTTTACTATTTATTTCCAAACATTTCCTAATTCATTAAGATATTGTGCTATTTATATCCTAGCAGAATGAATAAATCATTAAGCAATTCTATTCTCCCGAACACTATCAATGTAATCTGACAGAAAAGATAAACTAGAGAGAAGGGAAAGTTTGGAAACTATTTCATAGAATTAAGATAAATGACTGCCCATTAAATAAGAGATGACATACAAAAGACTGACCCACCGTCCCACCACCATTGACACCATCCATAACCTACTTGTCATCCGACACCCTCATTCCAGTTGATGTGTAGCACTCCACCTTGCGGCTCTGGGTGCCCAGCCCACATTGCACGTGGGGGTTATCCATATTCAGCTTGCAGGCCCCCCATGCTGTGGCCTCCCATTGGTAGGTGGTGCAGTCATAGAGAACCTGGCAGTGTTCACTTTGTCGTAAGGCACTTTGGTTAGGGCATGCACGGGTCGAGCGCCCTAAAAAATGACATTGATATGAGAATATGTGTCAGGTGTGTCACATGTAGGTCAAACAACAAATAAGAACTGCACACATAATTTTGTTCAATATCGAACTGGGCTGGTCAATAATTATACTGTAAGAACTAATGATAGAATGATAATGAAATTTATTTATAGGAACAGTTAGAGGTTTGTTGATTAAGTTTTGAAGTTACATGACAGTCCTCACCTTGTCCATGATAGGCTAAAACCTGCCTTGTCCTAGACCTTGTAACTCTAAAACCAGTCTGGGCCGTGCATGGGTTGGGGCACGGGGACCATGAGCCCCACTCCGACAAGACACAATCCTCAGGACAAGGCACATAGCAGTTTGTCCACGTTTGCTCTGAATGTAAATTCTCATGGCAGAAACGATCACGAACTTTGACCTGTAGGTAATGGTAAAATTTGACCTGTAGGTAATAGTAAACTTTGACCTGTAGGTAATGATAAACTTTGACCTGTAGGTAATGGTAAACTTTGACCTGTAGGTAATAGTTGAGACATTTCAACATGAACTGTCTCCTTACAGTCTCTCCATTCCAAACCACAGTGGCATATCTAGGATAAGTGCAACACAGGGCAGATCACCCCTCTGCACGCCCCTTCAGAGGCGTAGCTAAAGGGGGCAGGAGGTAGGGGGGACAGATGTCAATGGGCGCCAGACTAATTAGGGGCACCAAAATGTGCTTTAATGTTATTTTCATCAGTAAAAAGAAATTGACAAAAGAAAGGGAGGCCTTTATAATAAATCTTGACCATGGAAGCCAAACATTCTAGCTACACCACTTCCCCCATTTCCTACACCACTGCCCCCATTTCCTACACCACTTGCCCCCATTTCCTACACCACTGACCCCATTTCCTACATCACCGCCCCCATTTCCTACACCACTACCCCCATTTCCTACACCACTACCCCCATTTCCTACACCACTACCCCCATTTCCTACACAACTGCCCCCATTTAACCCCATTTCCTACATCACCGCCCCCATTTCCTACACCACTACCCCCATTTCCTACACCACTACCCCCATTTCCTACACCACTACCCCATTTCCTACACAACTGCCCCCATTTCCTACACCACTGCCCCCATTTCCTACCCCACTGCCCCCATTTCCTACACCACTGCCCCCATTTCCTACACCACTGCCCCCATTTCCTACGCTACCGCCCACATTTCCTACATCACTGCCCCCATTTCCTACAGCACTGCCCCCATTTCCTACATCACTGCTCCCATACTGCCCCCATTTCCTACATTACTGCCACTTCAACCTCTTTATTCTAGTTTAACAGGTTACTTTAAATCCTTACTTTTGCCAAGAAAGGGCTTAACATAAACTATGTCAATATTACAATGAGACAAGAAAGGGCTTAACATAAACTATGTCAATATTACAATGAGAACCACATGCTCCTGGTGCACCATTAGAAGTGTTCTAAGTTGAGATATTAATTAACAATAAAACTTATAAAAGACTGCAATCAGCTGCAGTGGCAAATGGCCTGAGGTCATCCATAAACACTCACCCCAGCTCTGTTTAAGCAAATGGCCTTCTTGAGCTGCGTGCCCTCTCCACACCCTCCACGTGTGGTTGGCTCACACACACCGAGTGTGATGTTCCACGTGAAACAAGGCTCGGGCTGACACATACGAATTTCACTGAGGTGTGGGCAAATGTTCCCCGCTGGGCCCGGTAAGGTCAGAATTTCTCGGGTCCTAAACTTTTTACCTATTCACCAGAAAAAGAATTGTTATTAAATTATAACTGTGCTGTAAGTAATAAATCATTAAATAACTGTGCTGTAAGTAATAAATCATTAAATAACTGTGCTGTAAGTAATAAATCATTAAATAACTGTGCTGTAAGTAATAAATCATTAAATAACTGTGCTGTAAGTAATAAATCATTAAATAACTGTGCTGTAAGTAATAAATCATTAAATAACTGTGCTGTAAGTAATAAATCATTAAATAACTGTGCTGTAAGTAATAAATCATTAAATAACTGTGCTGTAAGTAATAAATCATTAAATAACTGTGCTGTAAGTAATAAATCATTAAATAACTGTGCTGTAAGTAATAAATCATTAAAACTGATAACTTAAAATAATGTGGAACAAATGCATCTCTTAAAAACTTTGACTCTGTAACAGAAATGACTGACTGTTCTCTGTAACAGAAATGACTGACTGTTTCTGTGACAGAAATGACTGACTATTGTCTGTGACAGAAATGACTGATTGTTTCTGTGACATAAATGACTGACTGTTCTCTGTGACAGAAATGACTGACTGTTTCTGTGACAGAAATGACTGACTGTTCTCTGTGACAGAAATGACTGACTGTTCTCTGTGACAGAAATGATTGACTGTTCTCTGTGACAGAAATGACTGACTGTTTCTGTGAGAGAAATGACTGACTGTTCTCTGCGACAGAAATGACTGACTGTTCTCTTTGACAGAAATGACTGACTGTTCTCTGCGACAGAAATGACTGACTGTTCTCTGTGACAGAAATGACTGACCATTAACTTTAATTTTTATATTTAAGAGAAAGAAAGATCTTGACACAGTCAAGAATAATCCAATCCAAACATACAATTCCAACACCCTATTATTTTTGCAAACAGACTATGAAGAGCATTTCTTCAAAAACAAAAGTATATCGACGACGCAGCCTAGAATAAAAGGAGTTCATTTGCTAATGCAACAGTGGGATCAACCATCTTTGAATATCAGTGTTTGTAACAGACACCATTGTAGCTTGAACATTGAAACAAAAATATGGAACATACAATCACACAACTGAGTTACATTAGAATATTGAACATCAGGTATATGGAGTAAGGTAAGTCAAGTAAGGTAAGCTGAATAAGGTATATCAAGTAAGGTAAGTCCAGTAAGGTAAGTTTAATAAGGTTTATGGTGTAAGGTAAGTCCAGTAAGGTAATTCCAGTAAGGTAAGTAAAGTAAGTTTAATAAGGTATATTTATTTAGGCATTTTTATATAGCGCTTATCATAAAGCTCTAAGCGCTTTACAATTATTAAAACATGTAAACTAAGTAAATACAAATGAGACACTAGGATAGTAACTGCTATACTATAGAAACAATGAAAATGGCTATAAAACGAGGACACTTTGACACTTCAGGATCAACCCGAAACAGAAAATGAGGTAGGGCAAGGAGGGTGCATCACAGGTCATAGGCGGACCTAAACAGATGAGTTTTAAGGGACTTTTTGAAAATGGACGAGATTCCACTATGACGTATATGGAAGGGGAGCTGGTTCCAGAACGTGGGCCCATGGAAGCAGAAGGAGCGTTCACCGATGGTCTTAGTTTTAGTTCTTGGGATATCAAGCAAGGTAAGTCTAGTAAGGTAAGTTTAATAAGGCAAGTCCAGTAAGGTAAGTCCTGAAGGTAAATCCAGGAATGTAAGTTTAATAAGGTATATCAAGTAAGGTAAGTCCTTAAAAGTAGTCCAGTAAGGTAAATCCTTAAGGTAGGTATAGTAAGGTAAGTTTAATAAGGTATATCAAGTAAGGTAAGTTGTAAGGTAAGTTGTAAGGTAAGTTGAGTAAGTTAAGTCCATTTAAGTAAGTGACAGTAAGGTAAGCCGGTAAGGTACACACCAAGTAGGACTTCTGTTCTCTTTCTCCTGACATTTGTCATCTCACAGTCCCCATCTTGGCATACACTCCAGGCACTCCACTGTGACACACTACAGTCCCAGTTACACTCCATGGTACAAGACTGGGACACAGTGGGTCTGATGTGAGGGCACCGGGTCTCATCCACTGGTCGCTCAACCCCATCATCTAAAAAATTAATTTAATCCCAGTAAGTAATAAAACAAAAATATGTACAATTAATTTATTTTAAATAAAGCCATCCTAAATTCATCCTAAAGTCACCCTAAAGTCATTCTAATTTCTACATTTTGTTTTTCTTACACATTTATAAATATGGTACCATTTTAATGTCAATGTTATTTGGTGTCAACTGTGACTGCAGTCACTGAAGCAGTCACTGAGCTATATACAAAATGGGCCAAATAAGTTTCTTCAGCAAGTCATATAAGTGTCTACTGCTGGTCATTTAATTGTCTTCAGCTGGTCATATAAGTGTCTTCTGCTAGGCATGTCTTCAGCTAGTCATATAAGTGTCATCTGCTGGTCATGTCTTCAGCTGATCATATAAGTGTCATCTGCTGGTCATGTCTTCAGCTGGTCATATAAGTGTCTTCTGCTGGTCATGTCTTCAGCTGGTCATATAAGTGTCTTCTACTGGTCATGTCTTCAGCTGGTCATATAAGTGTCTTCTGCTGCTCATGTCTTTAGCTGGTCATATAACCAGTGCTCCACAACCATTCTTCCCTAACGGCACACCAAGGCCTTTTCCAGATTTCCACAGACCACCACAATAATTAATTATTAAAACATAAAGAAGAAAAACTTCTTCTATGTTGTTGACTTCATGGGCCATGCGAATGGCATTGGGGCGAGGAGTGCACTCTCCCAAGCACTAACACAAGGGGGTGCCAATATTGTCTTTAGATAAGACCTTGATATTGAATTAAAAGATAAAATCTCATGTGCTTTACAAGGGCTCCCCACAATCGTCTAGTGCGCTCCTTTTTTCGGAACGGCCAAATTTACCAACTTTTTATGTCATTAAACAATTTCCTGTAGATGTGACATCAACACGCGCTGGTAGATTGTTTCTCTATACTGATTTAGCACAAGAAAACATTTCCATGCAAATACAAAATTAAATATGATTTAATACCAATGCTAGCAACCACCCCTAATTTACTTATGACATTCCACCCCAGCACCCCACCCCCCAAAACCTGGATCAATACAATCAAACTGTTTCAACAAATCATATGAATGATTTTCTTTAATTGTTTAACAGAAAGCAAAATCAATGCGTAGTGAACGAACGTATGACATGGTACAGACTATTGAAGACCAAAGTGACGCACATCTAATACTGGTTGCTTCAGACACATTGAGACGGTGACTTGCCCAGTGCCTCGCCAATTTTAAACCTGCAGACCCGCTGTGCCATTTGTCGAAATGTTTGACAGCTTGCTATTTATCCAATCATCGTCTATTTTGTTTCAATACATTAATATCGTCTTCTCAGGTTTTTCATCTCCTTGATTGAGTTTTGCCCCTGCACAATAAGCATCATCTTTTGGTCTGCTTCGGCCAAACATCATTTTCCAGCACACCAAGCGCCATAAATGTAATTAACTTGGAATATTACATAAACATGCGATTAAGTTGGGAATTAACATACATTTATTTGAGTTAGGATATTACATATAAATATAATTAATTTCGGATATTACATATAAATGTAATTAATTTGGAATAGTACAGATACATGAAATTAAGTTGGAAATTACATAAACATGTAATTAAGTTGGGATTCAGTTAGACTACGGTATTCAATTAACTAAATTTAATGTTGTTAAATGAGAAACCATCTTCTTTCCACTCCATTTCTCCCTCTTAGTTCGCAATCATTGATGCCAGGAATTTCTCTGGTATTTATAACCATTAAAAAGGTTATAGTGCAAACATATTTTTTCCATTATTTTGTGCTTCTGGCCAGAATTTTTTGTTCCACCTCATTTAAGTGTCAGACCAGGTCTCATGTGAAAGTTGTTTTTCTTTGAGAGCAGCACAGAATTGCTTTACCACTTTCCTTTGTAAGTCCATAAAACTAGACAGAGCTATTTTCCAAGCTTCTAAGCTCAGCTCTGTTTCAAAAGTTATGACCATGTCTTCCCTTCTCAGGCACCTAGCCCTCCAAATATTAGTTAGTGGTGAAAGGGAGGGGGTAGGGGGTCTTAGTTCGCCCATAATCTACAGACGTTTTTAATGAACACATTTAGAAACTACAGCCTGGTCTGCCCAATAATTGATTAAAAATAAGGCCAATCTGCTATAAAAAGAAAAAATTGTTTGTCTTCAAAACAGGAGGTTTTTCTTACATGTTAAGAAGAATTAAGTTAGTGTTAGGAAAGACCATAATGGTAAGTTAGAGCTTAGGAAAGACCAAAATTATAAGTTAGAGTTAAGAATAACCATTAATTGTAAGTTAGAGTTAAGAATGACCATTAATTGTAAGTTAGAGTTAGGAAAGACCATAAGTGTAAGTTAGAGTTAAGAATGACCATTAATTGTAAGTTATATTTAGGAAACACCATTAATTGTAAGTCAGAGTTAGGAAAGACCATAATTTTAAGGTGAAGATGTTTTAGACTTTGTTAAACAAATGAAGATAATTGGATTAAAGACTACAAAATGAAAACCTAAAATCCCCTCCAGCAGTTTTCATCTTATTGCCTCCTCTAAACAATAAAATCTTCATCGTATCTCTTATATTTTGTTGTATTAGACTTGTCTCTTATTTCTTTGTTGTATTAAACTTGTCTCGTATATTTTGTTATGTTAGACTTGTCTCTTATATTTTGTTGTATTAGACATGACTCTTTTATTTTGTTATATTAGACTTGTCTCTTATTTCTTTCATCTGAACGTGGTGTAGAGACCAACCGAAAGTGATTTTCTGATTTCGGCCGAAGCCGAAAATAGGCCGAAAGTTTAAAATGACTTTTGGCCGAAACCGAAAAAAGGCCGAAAGTTTAAAAATGACTTTCGGCCGAAACCGAAAAAAGACCGAAAGTTAAAAATGAATTTCGGCCGAAACCGAAGCCGAAAATGAAATATTAAGATATTTTGAAATTCGTTCCCGCATACATTCTGCTTACATCGAAAATGATGTGGGAAAATATAAATATTTACATTATTTTTTATAAAAATGAGAAAATCGTCAATATTAATAAATAAAAATCTAATTTAGGGTTCTCAAAGTCGCGGCCAGCGAGCCGATATTTTGCGGCCCGCTACATGACAGAAAAGTTTAGTGTAAATGCGCCGGCCCGTTTCCCCCATTCTCATATCTATAACGTGACTCTCGGCGACGGTTTCAGTCGAATCTCACCGACTAGTCTAATTCTGATTTTTTTTTAAATGTCTCTATATATTTTTGTATGCCAGCTCTCTGGCAACAGTGAGTAGGTGGATGAAAGTGAATCCTGGTTCTTGAGAACCCTTAATGATTTTTTTGTTATTTATAAAGGTTGACCAGATTGTAACAGTTGTAATCGCTTTTTTGTGGATTACTTGATGCGGCCCACTCTCATTCAGACACTACCTCCTGTGCCCCCCCCC
>CAXITT010000031.1:2350993-2369994 GCA_964033795.1 Lymnaea stagnalis
CCCCCCCCAAAAAAAAAAAAAACAAAAAAAAAAAACTTTGCATTCAAGGTTGATAATTAAAAAAAGCTCTAAAATGCCAGAGGTCCCCCGCAGTCGTAGGGGTTGCGAGGACAACATTGACATGAGGGCTCTGAGATTAAATGACACCTACATGTTCAACTAGTATCTCTTCCGTTGCTCTCCAAATAAATGTACAATAATGCACAATTAAATTCAGATATGTTCTAAAATGCATTCTTGCATTTTGAATTTTTTAAAAATAATTCTGGGTTCTATGAAGATGTAAGGGACGAGCATAACTTAGGGCAAAAGCATAGACCCAAGCATAACAACCACAATGGCTGTTTACTACATACTTCACACGCTTTCAATTCCATACATTCAATTCAAAGCCTTCAGTTCAACACATTCAATTCGTAGCTTTCAATTCAACACATTCAATTCGTAGCTTTCAATTCAACACATTCAATTCATAGCTTTCAATTCAACACATTCAATTCATAGCTTTCAATTCAACACATTCAATTCGTAGCTTTCACTTCAACATATTCAATTCATAGCTTTCACTTCAACATATTCAATTCATAACTTTCAATTCAACATAATTCAACGAAATTCAATTCAAAGCTTGCGATTTAACATACTCAATTGAACATATTCAATTCAAAACTTTTGATTCAACACATTCAATTCATAGCTTTCAGTTCAAAGCCTTCAATTCAACACATTCAGTTCCAAGCTTGAACTCCTTGGCATGAAACAAGACACAACAATTTTCTTTTAAGAAACGCCCAACTTTGGCCAGGAAATAAATAATGCTATTTTAAAGGCAATAAGAACCGAGTTTACCGTAAACTTGTCAGAACTCCTTTGCTCTGCAGACAGGAGATTTCCCTTGTCTGGTAACCAATCAGCGGATGAGCGTTCATTGAATAGCTGCCCTCGATCGAGATGCAGGGCAGCCAGGGGGAAAACTGATACGTGTACGAGTTGGAGCAGTTCTCACACGAATACATCTCGGACAGATCCGGGCAGTGGGAACCCCTGTGGCGGGGAGGGACGATCACGACACGCGTCCTGGTTTGGTTGGTCAGCTGGCACGTGCTGTCGCAGCCGGAGAGCTCCGAGTACTCGCTGACCACACAGTCCTGGCGACACAGAAGCTCACACGACTCCTGGGTGGAGGGCATGGGTTCGTCCAGGAGACACCTTGCCATGGCGACTGTCATCTGGCTGTCCCGTCTCTCACACGTGACATTTCGATGACGCAATCCGCTGTTTCGACCACATGCTTTGGTACCTGGAAGAGAATTAAATAACCGCTAAACACGAAGTTTTTCTTATCAATCCTACAAATTTGACGAAAGGCATGTATTCAAATAACGCACATTATAAGAATCCCAATGTGTAACCCCCCCCCCCCTTTTTCCCAGGCTCGCTACCACACATTTTTCTCACGCCTCTGAACTATATTAATATTCTCATGACCCACCCGCTGTGTACAGCAGATTTATTTCATCAACTATTTCAGAAAACGAAAACAAAAAAAAAATATAACGCACCAACTGCACTTGTGATACTTTTTAAAAAAAGAATCTCATTTAGCGCAGTTATGATGAATGTCATTTTATTTTCCCCTTGAAAAACAAGAAAAACGGGGAAAAAAATTTCCTTTGGGGGTGGGCGGTAATTTTGATAAAATATGTTGTCATCGGCAACGAGTGCCAAGTTTCAGCTCGATAGTTTGACTGTAAGTAGGTCAATTATCCGTCCGAATATTTTGCCATCCAGCTAGCCAGCTACCCATCCACAAACAAAAGCGAAGTTAATATAAAGGATTTAAAAACAACTAACCACGTCTGCTTCTGGTCGGCTATTTAAACAACTAACCACGTCTGCTTCTGGTCGGCTATTTAAACAACTAACCACGTCTGCTTCTGGTCGGCGATTTAAACAACTAACCACGTCTGCTTCTGGTCGGCTATTTAAACAACTAACCACGCCTGCTTCTGGTCGGCTATTTAAACAACTAACCACGCCTGCTTCTGGTCGGCTATTTAAACAACTAACCACGCCTACTTCTGGTCGGCTATTCAAACAACTAACCACGCCTGCTTCTGATTGCTATTTAAAGAAATAAATTAAATCAGAAATAAGAGGCAATAAGACTTTCTTTTTAATTGGGAAAAATGAAATATCTTTTATAAATCATTTGAGAGAAACTTTTTTTTATTTATTCGTGACAGCTACCATTTATCCAGAAGCTATTTTGGTGTTTATTTTTGTGTTCACATGAGTATCCGTCTTTCATTAAATAACTGTTGATTAAAAGACAGAACAACTACGCTTGTGACGTCATAGTTACTAAGAGAGAAGCAATCAACAAAAGTTTTTTAAAACACAACATTTCATGGTATTCAGAAACTCTAAGTTGTTACCAAAGAGCAACAAAACAAAAAAAAACAACAAAAAACTTTTAAAGTCTGTGTGTAAAAAAAAAGGGGGGGGGGGGGGAGATCTAAGTCTTTACCACCGAGCCCACGGTTAAGACTTACCCATATTCAGAAACTCTAAGTTGTTACCAAAGAGCAACAAAACAAAAAAAAACAACAAAAAACTTTTAAAGTCTGTGTGTAAAAAAAAAGGGGGGGGGGGTGGAGATCTAAGTCTTTACCACCGAGCTCATGGTTAAGACTTACCCGACTCCAGTTTACACGAACTCCACTGTGACACCACCCACTCTACGTCACTCGTTGCAGACGTTATCGGCAGACGAGGTGGTTCTCGCGGGTTCGAATCCTGCGGGTACCACCCTGGCCTGAAGTCCCGTCCGCCGAAACCGTCATACTCCGAACCTATCCCCACAGATTCCGCCGGGTCGTCTCTGTCGGGCCCAAGTTTCCCGCCAACATGTCCACGTCTGCTGTTCTCGTAGTCGTTGTACTCTGGGGAGTAAGGCTCGCGGTTTTTGTCGTAAACCTCAGGGTTGTCCAGTACGACGTCCTGAGAGCAGGGCCTGGTACACTCTCTCCTCACAGCCGGCTTGAACTCTGGGGGGAATGTAGAGTAACGACGTCAGGAAAATACGATACGATGAGATCAATCATCTCAGGAAGGGTTTCAAACTTATCAGTCTGTTCAGAAATGGCCACGCAGAAATCCTGATAGCAAACTAGTTAAACAATAATTCAGGATAGTTACAGACTTAATGATGGTGATTGATTACTTGTATAGCGCTTGTGTCCATGCCATTGTAGCATGCTCACAGCGCTCTGATGTCATAAAATCTATTTCAAGAAACAAGTCTTCACATGTTTTTTAAATGATTTTTTATTTATCATGTTTTAATTTCCCTCCAAGATTGAGGCAAACTGTTCCATAATTTAGGCGATATGGCTTCAAAAGAGCGCACCCCTTTATGACTTCTTTTTGTGTCAAGTGAAACTGGGAACTCTCAGTCTGTGACGTGGAGCGCGGGTTCGTAACTAGGGTAACGGGAGTTTCGATGGAGCAGCGCTAAATTATACACTGTGGTTTTTACGTTGTTTTAAAAAAAACATTACGAAAGCGTATTGTTTGCTATCGTTTATGTTAACCTGCAAAGTAACGGCTTGTTATATATTGTTATCACTCGTAGCCTTTTTACGATAAGCTATTGGGTAATCCTAGCTATTGCGATAAGCTATTGGGACCAATAAGTAAATGTTAAAGAAGGTTACTTTTACAATAGATTATTAACGGTGTGAGATAAAAATTCCTCGCACTAATTAATAGTACTTGATATTTCTATTGGCAACCATTTATAATAGTTTTACTCTAATTTGTTTTATTATAATTTGTTTTACTCTAATTTGTTTTACTCTAATGTGTTAAACCTTTGCTATTGTGCTTTATTCTAGTTTTTGCTACAGGTAAATGAATTGTTTATGATTGAACTCACCTTCCTCACAGTTGGCATTGAGCACCGGATGTCCAGTCTGCAGGGTACACCAGACGTCACGAAACTGCCTGCCCCCGGGGCCACATCCCTCGTGCTCACATTCACCCCATGCGCCTGAAACAGACAAACAAAAGTGAGTTATTCCACCGTGTACCCCCAAGAGCAAAGTGGTGTATTACCAGAGGTACATGCACCACCGTTCGAGAATGTCTAGACTGAAAGAACGAAGGAAAGAACTCTCTTAGAGAATGTTCACTTCCGTCTGATTTAAATAGATCGTATATTAAATTGTTAATAGAGACATAACAAATCGTTATGAAAGGGTTCCCATACTATTGGAAGTCAAGCCCGTCTGAGATGAAGATTTTATGTTAACATATGTTTTTATACACGACCTTCAGGATTTTTGCACACCGGATTGAGCGGAAGAATATCGGAGAAAAGCATGAAGTTAGGGGCTTCTTTTATTTGGTGGGGGAGGATTTTTCATGACATAGAAGGGTCGACGAGAGCAGACACATTGAAGAAGGTGGAGGTGCGAGAGCAGGCACATTGAAGAATGTGGAGGTGCGACAGTAGGTACATTGAAGAATGTGGAGGTGCGAGAGCAGGCACATTGAAGAATGTGGAGGTGCGACAGTAGGTACATTGAAGAATGTGGAGGTGCGAGAGCAGGCACATTGAAGAATGTGGAGGTGCGACAGTAGGTACATTGAAGAATGTGGAGGTGCGAGAGCAGGCACATTGAAGAATGTGGAGGTGCGACAGTAGGTACATTGAAGAATGTGGAGGTGCGAGAGCAGGCACATTGAAGAATGTGGAGGTGCGACAGTAGGTACATTGAAGAATGTGGAGGTGCGAGAGCAGGCACATTGAAGAATGTGGAGGTGCGACAGTAGGTACATTGAAGAATGTGGAGGTGCGAGAGCAGGCACATTGAAGAATGTGGAGGTGCGACAGTAGGTACATTGAAGAATGTGGAGGTGCGAGAGCAGGCACATTGAAGAATGTGGAGGTGCGAGAGCAGGCACATTGAAGAATGTGGAGGTGCGAGAGCAGGCACATTGAAGAAGGTGGAGGTGCGAGAGCAGACACATTGAAGAAGGTGGAGGTGCGAGAGCAGACACATTGAAGAATGTGGAGGTGCGAGAGCAGGCACATTGAAGAATGTGGAGGTGCGAGAGCAGGCACATTGAAGAATGTGGAGGTGCGAGAGCAGACACATTGAAGAATGTGGAGGTGCGAGAGCAGACACATTGAAGAATGTGGAGGTGCGACAGTAGGTACATTGAAGAAGGTGGAGGTGCGAGAGCAGACACATTGAAGAATGTGGAGGTGCGACAGTAGGTACATTGAAGAAGGTGGAGGTGCGAGAGCAGACACATTGAAGAATGTGGAGGTGCGAGAGCAGGCACATTGAAGAATGTGGAGGTGCGAGAGCAGGCACATTGAAGAATGTGGAGGTGCGACAGTAGGTACATTGAAGAAGGTGGAGGTGCGAGAGCAGGCACATTGAAGAATGTGGAGGTGCGACAGTAGGTACATTGAAGAATGTGGAGGTGCGAGAGCAGGCACATTGAAGAATGTGGAGGTGCGACAGTAGGTACATTGAAGAATGTGGAGGTGCGAGAGCAGGCACATTGAAGAATGTGGAGGTGCGACAGTAGGTACATTGAAGAATGTGGAGGTGCGAGAGCAGGCACATTGAAGAATGTGGAGGTGCGACAGTAGGTACATTGAAGAATGTGGAGGTGCGAGAGCAGGCACATTGAAGAATGTGGAGGTGCGACAGTAGGTACATTGAAGAATGTGGAGGTGCGAGAGCAGGCACATTGAAGAATGTGGAGGTGCGACAGTAGGTACATTGAAGAATGTGGAGGTGCGAGAGCAGGCACATTGAAGAATGTGGAGGTGCGACAGTAGGTACATTGAAGAATGTGGAGGTGCGAGAGCAGGCACATTGAAGAATGTGGAGGTGCGACAGTAGGTACATTGAAGAATGTGGAGGTGCGAGAGCAGGCACATTGAAGAATGTGGAGGTGCGACAGTAGGTACATTGAAGAATGTGGAGGTGCGAGAGCAGGCACATTGAAGAATGTGGAGGTGCGACAGTAGGTACATTGAAGAATGTGGAGGTGCGAGAGCAGGCACATTGAAGAATGTGGAGGTGCGACAGTAGGTACATTGAAGAATGTGGAGGTGCGAGAGCAGGCACATTGAAGAATGTGGAGGTGCGACAGTAGGTACATTGAAGAATGTGGAGGTGCGAGAGCAGGCACATTGAAGAATGTGGAGGTGCGACAGTAGGTACATTGAAGAATGTGGAGGTGCGACAGTAGGTACATTGAAGAATGTGGAGGTGCGAGAGCAGGCACATTGAAGAATGTGGAGGTGCGACAGTAGGTACATTGAAGAATGTGGAGGTGCGAGAGCAGACACATTGAAGAAGGTGGAGGTGCGAGAGCAGACACATTGAAGAAGGTGGAGGTGCGAGAGCAGGCACATTGAAGAATGTGGAGGTGCGACAGCAGGCACATTGAAGAATGTGGAGGTGCGACAGCAGGCACATTGAAGAATGTGGAGGTGCGACAGCAGGCACATTGAAGAATGTGGAGGTGCGACAGCAGGCACATTGAAGAATGTGGAGGTTCATTCTTAAATCATTGTTTAAGTACTCATTATACTTATATACTTGAGATACATATCTTGAGATGTTGCTGATATTATTATTATTATTATTATTATTATTATTATTATTATTATTATTATTATTATTATTATTACTCTCCCAAGGAGGATTATGTTTGTTTAAAAATAGATATTTCTTTTAAACCGTGACCCTGACACGCTTGTGATGGCCATGGGCTCACATCAATTCGTAACCTGTCCATTACTACACACACATGTCCATTACTACACAAACATGTCCATTACTACACAAACATGTCCATTACTACACAAACATGTCCATTACTACACACACATGTCCATTACTACACAAACATGTCCATTACTACACAAACATGTCCATTACTACACAAACATGTCCATTACTACACAAACATGTCCATTACTACACAAACATGTCCATTACTACACAAACATGTCCATTACTACACAAACATGTCCATTACTACACAAACATGTCCATTACTACACAAACATGTCCATTACTACACAAACATGTCCATTACTACACAAACATGTCCATTACTACACAAACATGTCCATTACTACACAAACATGTCCATTACTACACAAACATGTCCATTACTACACAAACATGTCCATTACTACACAAACATGTCCATTACTACACAAACATGTCCATTACTACACAAACATGTCCATTACTACACAAACATGTCCATTACTACACAAACATGTCCATTACTACACAAACATGTCCATTACTACACAAACATGTCCATTACTACACAAACATGTCCATTACTACACAAACATGTCCATTACTACACAAACATGTCCATTACTACACAAACATGTCCATTACTACACAAACATGTCCATTACTACACAAACATGTCCATTACTACACAAACATGTCCATTACTACACAAACATGTCCATTACTACACAAACATGTCCATTACTACACAAACATGTCCATTACTACACAAACATGTCCATTACTACACAAACATGTCCATTACTACACAAACATGTCCATTACTACACAAACATGTCCATTACTACACAAACATGTCCATTACTACACAAACATGTCCATTACTACACAAACATGTCCATTACTACACAAACATGTCCATTACTACACAAACATGTCCATTACTACACAAACATGTCCATTACTACACAAACATGTCCATTACTACACAAACATGTCCATTACTACACAAACATGTCCATTACTACACAAACATGTACATTACTACACCAACATGTACATTACTACACAAACATGTACATTACTACACAAACATGTCCATTACTACTCCAACATGTACATTACTACACAAACATGTCCATTACTACACAAACATGTCCATTACTACACAAACATGTACATTACTACACCAACATGTGCATTACCACAAACAATTTGACTTGATGGATGTCGGTAAAAAGAGAGAAGGTTTATCTTGAAATAACGTAAACAATTGTATTTCATTGAACCACGCAATTAGAGGACAACCAACCTGGCAAGTTTTGTTTTTCAAATCATCATTTGTGTATCAAAAGAATGAAGAGACAAATCCTATCACAATTTACGTCATAACTGTTTTGTCGTGTTTCAACTAACCAGTACGTTAAATATTGCTCTGACCAGCTGTGACAAACACTTGCAGATCACTTTCTCAGAGAAGTTGCCACTAAGCTAAACTGACACAATCTCAACACGATACTTTTATCTATAGACATGGCTGATTCCTAAGACAGGGCTGATGCCTAAGACAGGGTCTGATGCCTAAGACATGGCCTGATGCCTAAGACAGGGTCTGATGCCTAAGACAGGGTCTGATGCCTAAGACATGGCCTGATGCCTAAGACAGGGTCTGATGCCTAAGACATGGCCTGATGCCTAAGACAGGGTCTGATGCCTAAGACATGGCCTGATGCCTAAGAACTGATGCCTAAGACAGGGCCTGATGCCTAAGACAGGGCCTGATGCCTAAGACAGGGTCTGATGCCTAAGACATGGTCTGATGCCTAAGACATGGCCTGATGCCTAAGACAGGGTCTGATGCCTAAGACAGGGTATGATGCCTAAGACATGGCCTGATGCCAAAGACATGGCCTGATGCCTAAGACAGGGTCTGATGCCTAAGACAGGGCCTGATGCCTAAGACATGGCCTGATGCCTAAGACATGGCCTGATGCCTAAGACATGGCCTGATGCCTAAGACAGGGTCTGATGCCTATCAAGTAACATTCTATGTCCGGGGGATCTGAGATTGTTCAATTTGTTTGTTCATTCCAAAAGTCGCAATCAAAAACAGTCTTAAACTCATGAACTTTTAAAGTCACAATCCGGAACAACTTCTTTAAACAACAGACCCTTTAAAGTCACCCTATACTTATGTTTGACTGTTTGAAGATTCGTGACTTTGTTCGGTTAGTTCAGTCAAAGTGAAATCGGTCTTCAAAAGTTATTGTTAGAGGGGCTGCAGGTAAAAACAGTTTAAAAATATGAATAGTTTAAATTAAAAAGAGCTTTCAATGAAACACCATCATCCATTTAACACCATCATCCATTTAACACCATCATCCATTTAACACCATCATCCATTTAACACCATCATCCATTTGGTATCCAATCTTTGTTGGCCTGACATTTATTTTATTGATTCCAAGGGATAGGGGCAGTCGTACTAAACATCTTTAAAAAAAAGAGAAGTATTGGACAAGTTCACCAAGCAACCTTGAACCCCCCCCCCCCCCCCATACTGGCCGCCATTTCGTTGAGACAAAGCAAAGCAAGTCCCTCCTGGCCACTCATACACGAAACTAATACACGCCACTCACACACGCCTAATCTTTTCTTCCCTTCCACGTCTTACCCCCACCCCAAGCAAGTATCACAAAATGCATTCATAACCACTTAGCGCCAGGTCCACTATTGATCGCCAACTTCCCAGTGTGATGGCCGGCTTGATCGCAAAGTCCGCAACAGATCAATTTAGAAGTGTTCCAAAACGACGAAAAAAAAATGTCTCCATCAGCGTCTAGGCCCCACTTCCACCCCAGCCACCCCCCCCCCTAACCAGCCCCTCACAGCTTTTCTGATCGCTGAAAAAAAAATCTGAATGAAATCAGTGATCTCATGAAAGATTCTCAGCCCCCTCCCCAGCCACCAATAGCCACCAATAGCCACCAATAGCCACCAATAGCCACCAATAGCCACCCCCCCCCCTAACCAGCCCCTCACAGCTTTTCTGATCGCTGAAAAAAAAATCTGAATGAAATCAGTGATCTCATGAAAGATTCTCAGCCCCCTCCCCCACCCGGGCCCCTCCCACCCCCGACCTCTGACCCCTTTATTCCATTGAATGATGTCAAGAGCGTGACTCCGCCTAGGGTTTCAAATGGCAGACAAGAATCAAGTGGAGAAAACAAACCCAGACACGTAGTCGTGTGTTACTAAACTAACCCAGAAACGAAGTTGTTTGTTACAAACCCAGACACGAAGTTGTGTGTTACAAACCCAGACACGAAGTTGTTTGTTACAAACCCAGACACGAAGTTGTGTGTTACAAACCCAGACACGAAGTTGTGTGTTACAAACCCAGACACGAAGTTGTGTGTTACAAACCCAGACACGAAGTTGTGTGTTACAAATCCAGACACGAAGTTGTTTGTTACAAACCCAGACACGAAGTTGTGTGTTACAAACCCAGAAACGAAGTTGTTTGTTACAAACCCAGACACGAAGTTGTGTGTTACAAACCCAGACACGTAGTCGTGTGTTACAAATCAAACCTAGACACGAAGTTGTGTGTTACAAACCCAGACACGTAGTCGTGTGTTACTAAACTAACCCAGAAACGAAGTTGTTTGTTACAAACCCAGACACGAAGTTGTGTGTTACACACCCAGACACGTAGTCGTGTGTTACAAATCAAACCTAGACACGAAGTTGTGTGTTACAAACCCAGACACGAAGTTGTGTATTACGAAACCCAGACACGAAGTTGTGTGTTACAAATCAAACCTAGACACGAAGTTGTGTATTGAAAAGCACCGACACGAAGCTGTCTGTTACAAACACAGACACGCAGTTGTATGTTACAAATCAAACACAGACACGACGTATGTGTGTTGCTAAAGAAACCCAGACATGTAGTCGAGTGTTCAAAACATCGAAGTATTTTAAAACAACTTTTTGAGTGGAACATTTCAATTTCTGCTCCGAGCAATTAACGCTCTACCATGTTCTGTCATGGCCATTAAACAGTTTGACAGAAAGCCTTTCAACATTTTTAGGTGAACCCAGTGGCAGACTTTCAACATTTTAAGGCTAACTCAAAGGCAGAACTTTAACATTTTAAGGCTAACTCAAGAGCAGACTTTCAAAATTTTAAGGCTAACTCAAAGGCAGACTTTCAACATTTTAAGGCTAACTCAAGGGCAGACTTTCAACATTTTAAGGTAAACCTAGGGGCAGACTTTAACAGTTTAAGGTTAACTCAGCGGCAGACTTTCAACATTTTAAGTTTAACCTAGGGGCAGACTTTCAACATTTTAAGATTATCTTAATATAAATTGCTGATATAATTGATATAAATGGTTGAGAAAAGTGATATTAAGTGCTGAGATCAATGATATAAAGCTCTAAGATAAATGATATAAAGTGATGAGTTAAATGATGTAAAGTTCTGAGATAATTGATATCAAAAGCTGATAAAATGATATAAAGTGCTGAGGTAAATGATATAAGGGGCTGAGACAAATGGTATAAAGTGCTAAGATATATAATATAAAGTGCTGAGATAAATGGTATAAAGTGCTGATTTAAATGATATAAAGTACTGATATAAATGATATAAAATACTGATTTAAATGATATAAAGTACTGATATAAATGATATATAGTGCTGCGTTAAATGATATAAAGTACTGATATAAATGATATAAAGTGATGCGTTAAATGATATAAAGTGCTGAGATAAATGATATGAAGTGCTTATATAAATGATATAAAGTGCTGATATAAATGATATAAAGTGCTGATATAAATGATATAAAGTGCTGATATAAATTATATAAAGTGCTGATATAAATGATATAAAGTGCTGAGATAAATGATGCAAAAAGCTGAGATAAATGAGTTCAGAGGATACTTTCCAAGGTCATTTATCAATTTTTTGGATGACGCCTGAGAATTGGGGGGGGGGTGGTTATAAACATAATTTATAGCCATGGATCGTTCTACGTAGACGATTGCTTGATTGAATCCCGATAGAGTGAGTACACGTATTGGTATCCGTTTTGGGTAATTGCCCTTGTATTGTTTTGGTAGTCGACAATTTGTATTATGCCTAATTAATGGTCACTGTTCTAGAGGACGCTAGGCTTAATGTTGCGTGACGGTAACTCTATTGACATTGGAGGGAAGGCAAGATACGATCAGCCAGAGGCAGCACGATGACAATCAGACAGAAACATCACAATGACAATCAGACAGAAAAATAAAAATAAAAATCAGACAGAAACATCACAATTACAATAAGACGGAAACATCACAATAACAAGCAGACGGAAAAGTTACAATTACAATCAGACAGAAACATCACAATAACAATCAGATACATCACAGTTACAATCAGACGGAAAAGTTACAAGTACAATCAGACAGAAACATCACAATTACAGTCAGATACATCACAGTTACAATCAGATACATCACAGTTAAAATCAGACAGAAACATCACAATAACAATCAGACATAAACATCACACTTAAAATCAGATACATCACAATAACAATCAGACAGAAACATCACAATTACTATCAGATACATCACAATAACAATCAGACAGAAATATCACAATAACAATCAGACAGAAACATCACAATTACTATCAGATACATCACAATAACAATCAGACAGAAACATCACAATTACAATCAGATACATCACAGTTACAATCAGACAGAAACATCACAATTACAATCAGACAGAAACATCTCAGTTACAATCAGACAGAAATATCACAATTACAATCAGACAGAAACATCTCAGTTACAATCAGACAGATACATCACAGTTGCAACAGACAGAAACATTACAATTACAATTAGACAGAAACATCACAATTACAATCAGACAGATACATCACAGTTACAATCAGAAAGAAACCTCTCAGTTACAATCAGACAGAAAAATCACAATTACAGTCAGACAGAAACATCACAATTACAATCAGACAGATACATCACAGTTACAATAAGACAGAAACATCACAATTACAATCAGACAGAAAAATCACAGTTACAATCAGACAAAAAATCACAATTACAATCAGACAGAAACATCACAAGTACAATCAGACAGAAACATCACAATTACAATCAGACAGAAACATCACAATTACAATCAGACAGAAACATCACAATTACAATCAGACAGAAACATCACAATTACAATCAGACAGAAACATCACAATTACAATCAGACAGAAACATCACAATTACAATCAGACAGAAACATCACAATTACAATCAGACAGAAACATCACAATTACAATCAGACAGAAACATCACAATTCATGAGGTAACCAGGAGGAGAAAAGGGCGATGTAAAGAGCTGTCAAAGAGCGCTAAATAGGATCACGGTTTTGGGGGGAGGGGGGGGGGGAGGTGGTGAACATGTCACTGACCATTGCCCTAGAAAGAACGGAGGCGTTCTGGAAAGACATCTGACGTAAAATTATTTTAAAAAATCAATCACTCCATTTAGTTAGATGGCACAATTCATTGCGCCTAGTTGATTTTCTGAGTTCAAAAGAACCCCTGACCGCTGTGGCGTTCTGAGATAGAAAGAACCCCTGACCGCTGTGGCGTTCTGAGATAGAAAGAACCCCTGACCGCTGTGGCTTTTGAGATAGATAGAGAGAACCCCTGGCCATTGTAGCTTTCTGACATAGAAAGAACCTCTGACCGTTGTTTCGTTCTGAGATCGAGAGAACCCCTGGCGGACCTCGCTTTCTGAGATCGAGAGAACCCCTGGGTGACGAGGTTTCTTTAAGACCTCGATACATTTGAAGCAATAAATTAATAAATAAAGGAATGTTTGTTTTGTCTAACCTATATCTATATCTGTATCTGTATCTGTATGTATCTATATGTATCTGTATATATCATAATATATCTAATCATAACATCAATTGCATGGCCCCCAAAAAATCAATGCTTGACTCCCGGCACATCACTTCATGAACCGAAATACATGTCTTTTTCGTGTTTGGTTTTTACAATTATGTTAAAATCACTTCCTCTCTACTCCTCTTTACTTTGTTTTTGTCTGGTTTTAGCGCCCTCTCCTATATTTTTTCTGTTTTAGGTAGGATATGTATATTTATATTATGTAAATTTAATTTATACTTATTTAAATGTGTTTTGTTTGTTTGTACTGATGAAGGCATGTGCCGAAATGTTTACTTGTGTAAAATGCATAATTATTATTAAAGCGTAACTGATATCGTTCTATTGACACAATTTGTTCGTGTCTTATTAATCTACCGAAATACAACAATTATTCAAATGACCTAAATACACCGATTCAAAATTCTCCAAATAAATCAATTTAGAGGTCCCAAATACATCAATTCATACGCCCTGAATATATCCCCTCTCCCATCTCTGTTGACAAGTGAGTTCCTAGCTAATCCAAACAAATATGGATTTGATGGTGTTAGGCTGGTGAAAAATGACTCGATGAACTGCGTCTGGTCAGGCTTGAGGCTTATTGGCTTAGACCCGAACTGCCTAATGCTTGCAGGTTGAACTTGGAGGACTCGATGGCAAATTCATCGTCTGCATGGTCGTGGAGACAAAGGCAGGGGCGTTTTTATTTTGGTGCTTTTGTGTGTAAAAAAAAAAAAAAAAAAAAAAAAAAAAGGAGTAAATTTGATAAGAAAATAAAATGCTTTGTACTCTAACACATTGTTAAACAATATGTGCGAAAAAGCCCTCCCGTGGGGCGTGGGCGGCATGTAAAATACGCCCTCGTAATCTTTTTTTCAAGATACGCCCCTGTAAGTACACATTTAGTGAATGGCGGTAAGAGTACATTTCAGAGAACAGTGCAAATGTCCAGCTTAATTTCGGAAGAAGGATAAGGAGCAGTTACAGCGACATGAAGGAGCAGTTATCTTGACATTAAGGGGCTGTTATCTTGACATTAAGGGGCAGTTATAGTGATATGAAGGGGCAGTTATAGCCTCATGAAGGGGCAGTTATAGCCTCATGAAGGGGAAGTTAAAGCGACATGAAGGGGCAGTTATAGCCTCATGAAGGGGAAGTTAAAGCAACATGAAGGGGCAGTTATGGAGACATGAAGGGGCAGTTATAGCCTCATGAAGGGGAAGTTAAAGAAACATGAAGGGGCAGTTATAGCCTCATGAAGGGGAAGTTAAAGCGACATGAAGGGGCAGTTAAAGCGACATGAAGGGGCAGTTATAGCGTCATGAAGGGGAAATTAAAGCGACATGAAGTGCAGTTAAAGCGACATGAAGGGGCAGTTATGGTGACATGAAGGGGCAGTTATAGCCTCATGAAGGGGAAGTTAAAGCGACATGAAGGGGCAGTTAAAGCGACATGAAGGGGCAGTTATGGTGACATGAAGGGGCAGTTATAGCCTCATGAAGGGGAAGTTAAAGTGACATGAAGGGGCAGTATGAACCTCATGAAGGGGAAGTTAAAGTGACATGAAGGGGCAGTTAAAGCGACATGAAGGGGTAGTTATGGTGACATGAAGGGGCAGTTATAGCCTCATGAAGGGGCAGTTATAGCCTCATGAAGGGGAAGTTAAAGCCACATGAAGGGGAAGTTAAAGTGACATGAAGGGGAAGTTAAAGTGACATGAAAGGGCAGTTATAGTGACATGAAGGGGCAGTTTAAGTGACATGAAGGGGCAGTTATAGCGACATGAAGGGGCAGTTATGGTGCCATGAAGGGGAAGTTATAGCGACATGAAGGAGAAGTTATAGCGACATGAAGGGGCAGTTATGGTGACATGAAGGGGCAGTTAAAGTGACATGAAGGGGCGGTTACAGCGACATGAGGGGGCAGTTAAAGCAACATGAGGGGGCAGTTACAGCGACATGAGGGGGCAGTTTTTGTTGTGAAATAGATTTAGGGGCGTGAATGTTTGGAATGGAAAGTTTTTGATTGTGCGAACTTTTCTGATTTGTGTGTCGTGAGTTCAGATCGTGAGATCAGGTCGTGAGGTCAGGTCGTGAGGTCAGATCGTGAGGTCAGGTCGTGAGGTCAGATCGTGAGGTCAGATCGCGAAGTTGGTTCGTGGTGTTGAGCTATGCGGTATGCAGAGTGTTTGTTGTGTAGGGTTTATAAAAGGCTGTGTGTGTGACGTGATGTTTAGAGTCAGTGGTGGGTGAGGTGATAGTTCAATTGGTAGTTGTGCCAGCGGTGGGAAATGTGGTAGTGCAAGTGGTAGTTGTGCCAGCGGTGGGTATGGTGATAGTCCAAGTGGTAGCTTTAGTTTTGTCTGAATAAGAAGATGTCTTATTAAACATGTCCTTATCCAGAGTACCGAATGTAAATAAAGGACTTAAGTATTTTGAGCATGGAGTCTGTGAATTGTGTCCTAGACAAGTACCCACTGCGGGATTCGTTAACGAGGAAGAAGTCTTTACGTTACGAATATCTTAACATTTGGTCCTAACATTAGGAACGTGTTAACATGTGATAAGACCTAACGAAAGGAGATCGTAGCAGTTATAGAGACAGGAATTCCATTAAGAGATAGAAAAGCTAATATATACAAAGGGATTTAGGACATTTCGCCGCCGCCATTTCGCCGACGATGAGAAACAATTGTTTTAATTTCAAAGTGATCATGAAAAAACGCACGTGATTGAAAAGTGGGGGAATTTAAATATATATGTGTGTGTTTGTGTAAAGTTCAAAATTGTTTTTGTTGTGGTTAGTTCTACATAACAAACTCATAAAAATAAGCTCCTACATGGATTTATGGGAGTAAACGTGGAGGTATGGGTGAAAACGTTTACACATTTTAAAAAAAAAATTGTTATGCACTTTAAAGTCCATTATCCGACCCCCCTACAACTACCCCCCCCCCAACCCCCTTTTATTTTTATATTTTTACAAATGCACCTAAACACAAGTCTTCCGGACAAAAGTCATTAATGAAATAGTAGAACAAGGTATCACTAGACAGGACTATTGAAAGTCATTAATGAAATAGTAGAGCAAGGTATCACTAGACAGGACTATTGAAAGTCATTAATGAAATAGTAGAGCAAGGTATCACTAGACAGGACTATTGAAAGTCATTAATGAAATAGTAGAGCAAGGTATCACTAGACAGGACTATTGAAAGTCATTAATGAAATAGTAGAGCAAGGTATCACTAGACAGGACTATTGAAAGTCATTAATGAAATAGTAGAACATGGTATCACTAGACAGGACTATTGAAAGTCATTAATGAAATAGTAGAACAAGGTATCACTAGACAGGACTATTGAAAGTCATTAATGAAATAGTAGAACAAGGTATCACTAGACAGGACTATTGAAAGTCATTAATGAAATAGTAGAGCAAGGTATCACTAGACAGGACTATTGAAAGTCATTAATGAAATAGTAGAACAAGGTATCACTAGACAGGACTATTGAAAGTCATTAATGAAATAGTAGAGCAAGGTATCACTAGACAGGACTATTGAAAGTCATTAATGAAATAGTAGAACAAGGTATCACTAGACAGGACTATTGAAAGTCATTAATGAAATAGTAGAACAAGGTATCACTAGACAGGACTATTGAAAGTCATTAATGAAATAGTAGAGCAAGGTATCACTAGACAGGACTATTGAAAGTCATTAATGAAATAGTAGAACAAGGTATCACTAGACAGGACTATTGAAAGTCATTAATGAAATAGTAGAACAAGGTATCACTAGACAGGACTATTGAAAGTCATTAATGAAATAGTAGAGCAGGGTATCACTAGACAGGACTATTGAAAGTCATTAATGAAATAGTAGAACAAGGTATCACTAGACAGGACTATTGAAAGTCATTAATGAAATAGTAGAGCAAGGTATCACTAGACAGGACTATTGAAGCTTAAACATACCTTGTTCTACTATTTCTTTTACACAGCTTGAATGCAGTCCTTCAGTTATTATAGACAATAGTCAGCTACTTCATTTATTGGGACGGTGGCGGCTTTTGTAATCATTATAATCATTATCAATTAGACAATGAGTTTATAATATGTTTAAAGTAACCACATTTTTATATGTTTAAAATAACCACATTTTTATATGTTTAAATATAAAATGTGATAATCTAGGCACAACAGATCCCCACTATAACGAGCCTCACTATAACAAGCCTCACTATAACGAGCCTCACTATAACAAGCCTCACTATAACAAGCCTCACTAAAACGAGCTCCGCTATAACGAGCCTCACTATAACAAGTCCCACTATAACGAGCCTCACTATAACAAGCCTCACTATAACAAGTCTCACTATAACGAGCCTCACTATAACAAGCCTCACTATAAAAAGCCTCACTATAACAATCCTCACTATAACAAGTCTCACTATAACGAGTCTCACTATAACGAGCCTCACTAAAACGAGCTCCGCTATAACGAGCCTCACTATAACAAGTCCAACTATAACGAGCCTCACTATAAAAAGCCTCACTATAACAAGCCTGACTATAACAAGTCTCACTATAACGAGCCTCACTATAACAAGTCCCACTATAACAAGCCTCACTATAACAAGCCTCACTATAACAAGCCTCACAATAACAAGTCCCACTATAACAAGCCTCACTATAACAAGCCTCACTATAACAAGCCTCACTATAACAAGTCCCACTATAACGATCCTAACTATAACAAGCCTCACTATAACAAGCCTCACTATAACAAGTCCCACTATAACGAGCCTCACTATAACAAGCCTCACTATAACAAGCCTCACTATAACAAGTCTCACTATAACAAGCCTCACTATAACAAGTCTCACTATAACGAGCCTCACTATAACAAGTCCCACTATAACGAGCCTCACTATAACAAGCCTCACTATAACAAGCCTCACTATAACAAGCCTAACTATAACAAGCCTCACTATAACAAGCCTCACTATAAAAAGCCTCACTATAACAAGCCTCACTATAACAAGTCTCACTATAATGAGTCTCACTATAACGAGCCTCACTAAAACGAGCTCCGCTATAACGAGCCTCACTATAACAAGTCCCACTATAACGAGCCTCACTATAACAAGTCACACTATAACTAGCCTCACTATAACAAGTCACACTATAACAAGACTAACTATAACAAG
>CAXITT010000031.1:2370211-2396735 GCA_964033795.1 Lymnaea stagnalis
AGTCCCACTATAACGAGCCTCACTATAACAAGCCTCACTATAACAAGCCTCACTATAACAAGTCCCACTATAACGAGCCTCACTATAACAAGCCTCACTATAACAAGCCTCACTATAACAAGTCCCACTATAACGAGCCTCACTATAACGAGCCTCACTATAACAAGCCTCACTATAACAAGTCTCACTATAACGAGCTTCACTAAAACGAGCTCCGCTATAACGAGCGTCACTATAACGAACCTCGCTATAATGAGCCCCCCTGTAATGAGCCCCCCTGTAATGAGCTACACTGTAACAAGCCCCACTGTAACGAGCGCCGCTATAACGAGCCTCACCATAACGAGCCTCACCATAACGAGCCTCACCATAACGAGCCTCGCTAAGATGAGCCCTCCTGTAATGAGCCCCACTGTAACGAGCCCCACTGTAACGAGCCTCACCATAACGAGCCTCACCATACCAGACAGTAGGCAGGAGCAGGCAATATTTATGAATTATTGATGCGAAGGAAGAAGCTATTGTAGGGAGAATGAATTTTGGATTTTTGTTATCGTAGCAATGGAACCAAGCTGGCATGCTCGGAATTTCCCTCACTCGTTAACAGTAGGGCCAATTTTAAAAGGGATTCTTTGATACTTTGTCAGATTTACACAATTTTGGTTGTGCATTACCCACTAATTGACCTTTAAACCGCACTTTGGCCACGTTTGTCTCATGAAATGCTAGATAAAAAAAAAAAAAAAACAACTTTTAGTCCGATTTTAAAATGGCTTTTACCATTCTAATCAACGTCCAAATCTAGAAAAACATAATAAAAATCAGAATTAGACCAGTCGGGGAAATTTGTCTGAAACCGTCGCGGAGGGTCAACTTTAAACCGCAGTTTGGCCACGTTTTGCTAATGAAAAGCTAAATAAAAAAAAAAAAAAAAACAACTTTTAGTCCGATTTTAAAATGGCTTTTACCATTCTAATCAACGTCCAAATCTAGAAAAACATAATAAAAATCAGAATTAGACCAGTCGGTGAAATTTGTCTGAAACCGTCGCGGAGGGTCACATTATAGATTTGAGAATGGGGAAAACTCGCGGGCAGCATTACACTAAACTTTGCAGTCATGTAGTGGGCCGCAAAATATCGCCTTGCGGTCCGCAAATGGCCCGCGGGCCCCGAGTTTGAGACCCCTGACAAACAGAGTGGGCCACATAATCCGGCACACATTCACGATGTCTTGCACAGCCACTGATATCCGCAGGCGATTGCGACTACACCACACTTCCGATTACCCAGAGACGTACCGGTGTAAAATGAAAATGAAAGTAAAAGACAGAGGGTGGGGCGGGAGGGGGTGGGAGGGGGTGGGAGGGGGGTGTTGTGGGTAAAGATTCTGATAATCGACGCTTTGGTTTTAACATAATTTCTTTATCTTTATCGGCGTTGAAACGTCCAGTTGCTGAAATGTCCAGGTGGCGAAATGTCCAGGTGGTGAAATGTCCAGTTGGTGAAATGTCCAGGTGGTGAAATGTCCAGGTGGTGAAATGTCCAGGTGGTGAAACGTCCAGTTGCTGAAATGTCCAGTTGCTGAAATGTCCAGGTGGTGAAATGTCCAGGTGGTGAAATGTCCAGGTGGTGAAATGTCCAGGTGGTGAAATGTCCAGGTGGTGAAATGTCCAGGTGGTGAAATTTCCAGGTGGTGAAATGTCCAGGTGGTGAAATGTCCAGGTGGTGAAATGTCCAGGTGGTGAAATGTCCAGGTGGTGAAATGTCCAGGTGGTGAAAAGGCGGCGGCTATATGGCGACGCTAAAGTGGTGGCGGTGGCGGCGAAGTGTGCAAAAATTTAATCATATTTAGTCAAATTTAGAATTTTATTCATGTGTGTAATTATTTTAACACGAAAGTGAAAATATCATCTTGAGACAATGTTCCTTTAGTCTCCCATTTCCCGTAGGGAAACCAATTTCTAGCGCTGTGCATACCCAACATACCAGTCTGGTCCTGCAGGCGGAGGTCGAGGACCACTGGTTGGACTATAGTGAGTACAAACAGGACTTAACTGGCGAGAAAACTGTACCGGCCGAAGCAGCCTCGTACTGACAGGAGTATAAACAAGGCCGCCTTAGGAAGACAAGGGGAGGTAATTGGAAATAAACAGCTTGAGCAGTGATCGATAGAGGGATGATAGGTGATGTCCCTTGGCATAGTGATACCAAGTTAGAGCCCTTGACAAAATGGGGTGAATCTTGGCGTGTGACGTGGGGACAGTGGGAGAGTTGAGGCGACGGGAGATAACTGTGGGTGGGGTGTTGTGCAATGCCTAGAGGGGAAAGAGTGGACGAAAGGGGTTGGGGTGTGGAGGCTGTGGGAGAGTTGAAGCGACGGGAGATAGCTGGGGATTTGGTGTTGTAGAAAGACTAGAAGGGAAGGCAGTGGAGGAAAAGGGGTGTGGTGTTGTAGAAAGACTAGAAGGGAGGGCAGTGGAACGTTTCGGGACACATAATTTAGAACGTTGAGGTTATAGAAATTAATTGTGACATACAGCATTTGTGAAACCGAAATTAGATAACTTGCGTGTATCCTGAATGTCTTGCTTGTATCATTGAATGTATTTCTTGTATCTTTGAATGTCTTGTTTGTATCATTGTATGTATTGCTTGTATCTTTGAATGTCTTGCTTGTATCATTGAATGTCTTGCTTGTATCATTGATGTCTTTTGCATGTCTCATTTAATGTCTTGCTTGTATCATTGAATGTCTTGCTTTTATCATTAAATGTCTTGCTTGTCTCATTGAATGTCTTGCTTGTATCATTAAATGTCTTGCTTGTATCATGGTATGTCTCGCTTGTATCAATGAATGTCCAGCTTGTATCATAAAACTTTTTTACTGTATCTTTAGATGTCTTGACTGATGCCTTGTATCATAAAATATCTTAAATTCATGATATCTGAGTTGTATCACTAATAAATAAGTCCACGACTCAATGCTTTGTTCAACTTGAATAGAAGAACATGAGAAAAACCTGTAAGAGATTCACTTTAAAGGACATGAGAAAATAAAATGATAGAGTTGAACAAATTCAGGAACAAATGAGAAGATAGAACAGATGAATTCGTCGTCTGAAGGTTGGACTCTAGGGAGACATAAAGAGATGGTAGCTGTCTCATCAAGAGAGAGATCAGGTGATGGTAAATGTCTCAACAAAATTGACAGAATCAGAGTTTGATATGCACCATTGGAGAGATTTTGAGTGTTACACAATTTGAGCATTCAAGGCTTGGTGTGTCTGTGTTAAAATAGTGAGTTAGAGTTGATTGAATGAATGTCTGATTGAATGAGTCAGAGGCGATAGAGTCAAGATAGGATTGAATGAGTCATCGAGTTATAACTTGGGTTCAAAATGCCGAAACACTCGCAATGGGAGAGCAAGAAATCAAAAGATTGCCAGACGTCAAAGAGCTGACATTGAAACAATGACAGACATGGCGAGCTTGGAGGGAAGACATAGAACAAATGTTTAAAAAATCCACTTGCGCTCTGCAGAATGGATTACCAGAATGACTGGATATAAAGTTTGGAAATGGATGTGAAAATTGAAAGTAAAATGATAAAACGAATCAAGTAAAAAAATTGGGATTTGGGGTGGAGAGAAGGAGAGGAACTAATATTTGTTAAGAGATAAATATCACTTTGTCAGCTCTAGATGACAGATGGAATTTCATTTGGATAACATGATGGTATGACTGCCTTGCAATTATATCATTGGGCAGTTAAGAAATTGGGAAGTAGGTTATGTAAGTGGGAAGTTATGTAGTTGGCTGTTATATCATGGGCTGTTATTGTTATGTAATTGGGCTGTTATGTAAGTGGGAAGTTATGTAGTTGGATGTTATCTCATGGGCTGTTATTGTTATGTAATTGGGCTGTTATGTAAGTGAGAAGTTATGTGATTTTGAAGTTATGCAGGTGGAAGAATATATTTTGGAAAATATGCTGCTGTAGCTACATATTTATGGCTGTATGTAGCTACATATTTATGGCTTTATGTAGCTTCATATTTATGGCTTTATGTAGCTACACATTTATGGCTGTATGTAGCTTCATATTTATGGCTGTATGTAGCTACAAATTTATGGCTGTATGTAGCTACATATTTATGGCTGTAAGTAGCTACATATTTATGGCTGTATGTAGCTTCATATTTATGGCTGTATGTAGCTACATATTTATGGCTGTATGTAGCTACATATTTATGGCTGTATGTAGCTACATATTTATGGCTGTACGTAGCTACACATGTATGGCTGTATTAAGTCGTGTCATTAGCTTTCACTGAAAAAGCTAGAGGAAAACTCTTATTTCCCTCACTGTGTTGCTAGAGGTGGGTCGGGGAGGCTGGTCCCCTCAAGGCCGGTAGTTTCTTCGAAAATATTCAGACGCATCTGACTTTTGTGAGCTCTGTATGTATTGATCTTTTGGTTTATTAGGGGCCGCAAGGTCGCAGACGTTAGCTACTTGCCACTGCCCTTGTCATTCGTTTGGACTGGCCCATTACAGAGGACGGTAACATTAGAACGACCCACTATGGCGACACCAGTGTTACGTTGTCCAGCGTCGGAAGAGGTCAATGGCACCCTAGAGTCACCAGGCAAATCACGTTGTCTGTGCGGGCTACCCCCAGACTTTAGAGAGGGAGATCAAGTACGATAAAGCAGTGTCGGTTAATGTATTGGCTAGGCGACTTAATGGCTAGTGACTTAATAGATAGGTGACTTGATGGACTAGGTGACTTAATAGATAGGCGACTTAATGGCTAGGGATTTAATAGATAGGTGACTTAATGGCTAGTGACTTAATAGATAGGTGACTTGATGGACTAGGTGACTTAATAGATAGGCGACTTAATGGCTAGTGACTTAATAGATAGGTGACTTAATGGTTAGTGACTTAATAGATAGGTGACTTGATGGACTAGGTGACTTAATAGATAGGCGACTTAATGGCTAGTGACTTAATAGATAGGTGACTTGATGGACTAGGTGACTTAATAGATAGGTGACTTAATGGCTAGGGATTTAATAGATAGGTGACTTGATGGACTAGGTGACTTAAAAGATAGGTGACTTAATGGATAGTGACTTAATAGATAGGTGACTTGATGGACTAGGTGACTTAATAGATATCGACTTAATGGCTAGTGACTTAATAGATAGGTGACTTGATGGACTAGGTGACTTAATAGATAGGTGACTTAATGGCTAGGGATTTAATAGATAGGTGACTTGATGGACTAGGTGACTTAAAAGATAGGTGACTTAATGGATAGTGACTTAATAGATAGTTGACTTGATGGACTAGGTGACTTAAAAGATAGGTGACTTAATGGATAGTGACTTAATAGATAGGTGACTTGATGGACTAGGTGACTTAATGGGCTAATGTAATCAGACAACCATACACATAAATTAATCAGACAACCATACACATAAATTAATCAGACAACCATACACATAAAGTAATTTAGCGGCTATTGTCCAATCCTACGTTTCTAAGAAGAGAGCTAATATAAAATGTTTCCAGTTTTAAAAGAACATAGCTACAATCTCCTCTAGATCTTTAAATATTGAAACTAAGTTTAACTTATGTTTAGCACACAATCGGTTCTCTTGTTTCCATGGCAACACGGCCATGTGGCAGGCGCCATGTCTTATCTGTGGTTCGCTACAATGTTCTAACGGCAATCCACAGTCTGAATGCCGTACATCTGAACAACAATTTTCCCCATCAGTCTGGATGTACTACATCTGAACAACAATTTTCCCTAGCAGTCTGGATGTACTACATCTGAACAACAGTTTTCCCTAGCAGTCTGGACGTACTACATCTGAAGAACAGTTTTCCCTAGTTTTCCCTAGCAGTCTGGATGTACTACATCTGAACAACAGTTTTCCCTAGCAGTCTGGATGTACGACATCTGAACAACTTTTTTCCCTAGCAGTCTGGATGTACTACAATTTTCCCTAGCAGTCTGGATGTACGACATCTGAACAATAATTTTCCCTAGCAGTCTGGATGAACTACATCTGAATAGCAATTTCCCCTAGCAGTCTGGATGTACTACACCTGAACAACAATTTTCTCCATCAGTCTGGATGTACTACATCTGAACAACAATTTTCCCCATCAGTCTGGATGAAGTACATCTGACCAACAATTTATCCCATCAGTCTGGATGAAGTACATCTGACCAAAAACTTATCCCATCAGTCTGCATGTAGTCCATCTTAACAACAATTTATCCCATCACTCTGGATGCAGTTCATCTGAACAACAATTTATCCCATCAGTCTGGATGCAGTAAATCTGAACAACAATTTTCCTCTGCCGCCTGTATGCCGTACATCTGAACAACATTACTCGCATATCCTACATTCTTTATTTTACTTGTTTCCCCCCTCTTACTCCAAGAAATCTGAGAGCCCCCCCCCCCTCCCCCCGGTCCGACAGGCGGATTTTGAGATCGGACCCCCGCAATCCGTTGGCTGATTGGGTCGGCGTCCACGGAGCTCCCGCTGGTCACATTTGACAAGCGGTCAACCACCCTCAACTATACGGCAATCCATCACAGTTATCGGATTTTTATACATAAAAGCTGACCAATGGTCAGTCCTCGGGGTGTAAAATGGATGGAAAGAAACCATGGGCCACGGCGAGACTCGGAGGCACGAGTGATTCCAGGCACCATCAAATGCTGTATTAAGACACATTATTTGGGCAGGAAATGGAGACTTGTAGAAATAATTTCAAGTGGGTGGTGGTGGATGGTGGTTGTGGAGTGGTGGAGTGTTGGCGTTATGGTAGGTGCGATGGTGATGATGTGGTGGTGCTGGGTTGGTAAGGTGATGGTGTTGGGTGGTTGTGGTGTGGTGGAGTGTTGGCGTTATGGTGGGTGCTGTGGTGGTGTGGCGTCAAGGTGGGTGTGGTGGTGGGCGTTATGGTCAGTGTGGTGGTCGGGCTTTATGGTGGGTGCGGTGGTGGTGTGTTATGGTGGGTGCGGTGGTGGTGTTGCGTCAAGGTGGGGGTGGTGGTGGTGTGTTATGGTGGGTGCGGTGGTGGGGGGGTATGGTGGGTGCGGTGGNGCGGTGGTGGTGGTGAGTTATGGTGGGTGTGGTGGTGGTGGTGAGTTATGGTGGGTGTGGTGGTGGTGGTGTGTTATGGTGGGTGCGGTGGTGGTGGTGAGTTATGGTGGGTGTGGTGGTGGTGGTGAGTTATGGTGGGTGTGGTGGTGGTGGTGTGTTATGGTGGGTGCGGTGGTGGTGGTGAGTTATGGTGGGTGTGGTGGTGGTGGTGAGTTATGGTGGGTGTGGTGGTGGTGGTGTGTTATGGTGGGTGCGGTGGTGGTGGTGAGTTATGGTGGGTGTGGTGGTGGTGGTGAGTTATGGTGGGTGTGGTGGTGGTGGTGTGTTATGGTGGGTGCGGTGGTGGTGGTGAGTTATGGTGGGTGTGGTGGTGGTGGTGAGTTATGGTGGGTGTGGTGGTGGTGGTGAGTTATGCTGGGTGCGGTGGTGGTGGTGAGTTATGGTGGGCGTGGTGGTGTGTTATGGTGGGTGTGGTGTTGGTGGGGCGCTATGGTGGATGAGGTGGTGTGTTGTGATGGGAGTGGTGGTGTGTGGCTTTATGGTGGGTGTGGTGGTGTGGCGTTACGGTGGGTACGGTGGCGAGGGTGGTGGTGAGGGTAGGGTGGTGCTGTGGTGGCGCTGGATTGGTGAGGTGATGGTGGTGAAAGTGTGGGGTGGTTGTTGGGTTTCTGGGGTAGCGTGGGTAGGGGGAACGGAAATAAGATGAAGGTACAGTTGTGGTTTGATGACTTTGACAATCAGAGGCGAAACTGAGAGGGATGGGTGGGTCAAAGAAAGATTTAATTGCGTAATTTATAGATACCTCAACAAATCAGAAATGTAATCATGAGGGTTTGGTCATCTGGGGGGGGGGGGTAGTGGGAGTTGGGGGTTGCGGGACGCGAAGTTTTGAGGGGAGGAATGAATGCGATGACGAGTACTGCATAATGCCCGGATCTCACACTTTGCAAGTAAAATGATCACTAAATGGTACATATTTATCATTTTTATGGGTGGGTCAAAGAAAGATTTAATTGCGGAATTTATAGATACCTCAACAAAGCAGAAATGTAATCATGAGGGTTTGGTGATCTGGGGGGGGGGGTAGTGGGAGTTGGGAGTTGCGGGACGCGAAGTTTTGAGGTGAGGAATGAATGCGATGACGAGTACTGCATAATGCCCGGATCTCACACTTTGCAAGTAAAATGATCACTAAATGGTACATATTTATCATTTTTAATGCAGTTACTGAACACTTCTCTACATTATGAGACTTTAGTTACTGAACACTTCTCTACATTATGAGACATTAGTTACTGAACACTTCTCTACATTATGAGACTTTAGTTACTGAACACTTCTCTCCATCGGGAGACTATAGCTACTGAACACATCACTCCATTGTGAGACTATGGTTACTGAACACCTCTTTCCATCGGGAGACTATAGTTACTGAACACTTTTCTCACTTGTGAGACTATGGTTGCTGAACACTTCTCTCACTTGTCTGACTATCGTTAATGAACTCTTCTCTCACTTGCGAGACTATATTTGTTGAACATTTCTTTCACTGGTGAGACTAGAATTACTGAACACTTCTCTCACTTGTGAGCCTATAGTTACTGAACACTTCTCTCACTTGTGAGCCTATAGTTACTGAACACTTCTCTCACTTGTGAGCCTATAGTTACTGAACACTTCTCTCACTTGTGAGCCTATAGTTACTGAACACTTCTCTCACCTGTGAGCCTATAGTTATTGAACACTCATCTCACTTGTGAGACTATTGTTGCTGAACACTTCTTTCACTGGTGAGATTATAGTTACTAAACACTTTTCTCACTTGTGAGACTATAGTTATTGAAGATTGCTGTCCCTTGTGAGACGATATTTAAGAACACGTCTCTCACTTGTGAGACTATGGGTGCTGAACACTTCTCTCAATGGTGAGACTATAGTTACTGAACACTTCTCTCACTTGTGAGACTATAGTTATTGAACACTTATCTTTCTAGTGAGACTATAGTTACTGAACACTTCTCTCACTAGCGAGACTATAGATACTGAACACTTCTCTATGACCCTGTCCCTGTCCAATATTTTCCTTTCACCTTCATTATCAATTAAAGAAAAGACAACTTCATAAAAATAATATAAGAGGTCAATGTTTTGATAGTTAATGCCCATTAGTTATAGACATGAAAAAAAACGACAACAAACTAAACAATATGTTTGACATATTACCCAATTACATAATTCTTTATTGCTGAAAGTTTGCCTGAAGTTCTTTCCGCTTGATGCTCGAGCATTCAGTTGTCATTAAATAAGTTCGATGTGCTTTTGTTGATCAACAAGGTCTTTCAAACTGTTCCGAGAAAGATCTAATATGGTTTTAGAATTTATCAAATAAAAGGAAACTTACAGGTTTAGTCTCTCAACTTCCATTTACCCTCAATCTCCCCCCCCCCTGAAAAAAAAGATGACATAAGGTCGTTTACGACGCGCAACAGGGCTGTCTCATTGAAGTGATGCGCCCTGTCTCATTGGAGTGATGCGCCCTGTCTCATTGAAGTGATGCGCCCTGTCTCATTGGAGTGATGCGCCCTGTCTCATTGGAGTGATGCGCCCTGTCTCATTGGAGTGATGCGCCATGTGTCATTGGAGTGATGCGCCCTGTCTCATTGGAGTGATGCGCCCTGTCTCATTGGAGTGATGCACCCTGTCTCATTGGAGTGATGCGCCCTGTATGCTGACTGGAAAGGATCAAGCAAGTCATATTTGAGTGTTGTGGTTCAGGAGCTGGCGGAGAACGACTTTCTCTAAAATTTTGGAAACGAAAGGTAGATTTGAGATTTGGCGATAATTTTCCAACACATGTGGGTCCAGATTTGCTTTTTTTAGAAGTGGGGTTACAACCGCCTCTTTAAAAGAGGATGGAGCAATACCTGTTTTTAAAGACTGATTTATGATACCATTTATGATAAGGACTATTTGATCCAAACATTCGTACAACAGTCCTGCCGGAAGAGGGTCCAGCAAACATGAATTTTTCGGGGAGTCAACCAGGATTTTCTTCACATTTGATTTAGTGACCTCCAACATTCGCTCATAGGAGTGCCGAAAAACGGCTAGAATTCGGGTTAGCATCGGTGCAAATGTCAAGTCTCGCCCTGATCTTCGTAACTTGCTTGATAAAGAAATTATCTAGAGCGTCTGGCAGCTTGCCAACGACAATGTTATTTGGCACAGATGTTTCCTTCTGTCTGCCGGTCAGCTGACCCACAATATGAAATAAATTCCTACTTGAGCCACAATCTACATTATGGTGACTGGCATATTCAGTCCTAGCTGCAAGGACCCACTTCCTAGTTCGTTCCTTGTAATCAAAAAAGATTTGTCGGTGCACGGTCAAGACAGATTTCCGCCATTTGCGTTCTGCACGTCGCTGCTTCTGCTTCACGTCCTTTATTTTGGGCGTGAGCCATGGGGCGGAAGGCCGGTCCGTAACGCAACGTGTGGACAGTGGTGCATGTTTGTCTAAAATGACTCTGAGGCCAGTGTTGTAGTCTGTCACAGGGTCTTTTTCATTGACCTGAGGGACATTATAGTGAGACATATAATATGATTACAGATATATTGTGTAATATTGAGACATATAATATCATGACAGATATCTTATGTAATAGGGAGACATATAATATGACGACAGATATATTGTGTAATATATGGCATCCTTCCGTCTGCGTTAGACGATGGAGTAGCTATATAGTGTAGTCCTACACTTAGACGAGTGGCTCACTAGGCCAATTCTGGAATGACAATCTCGACCGCATCTCTCGCAGGAGAATATTGATTTCCGGAAAGATTTTGACTTCCGTATTGTTCTTTTTCTTACAAGGGCCTTGTTTCGCGTATCTTCTGCCTTTTTTACGCCTTCATACACTACCGTTCGCCAGATCGAACGTTGTTCAGCAATGTGCTCCCATTCGTGATTTTCAATATTGGCTTCCCTCATGCTCCTTTTGCAAACGTCCATAAATCTCAGGCGTCGCCTTCGAATAAGTCTTGTCCTTTCTGCCAACTCTCCATACAGCAGCATTTTTGGAATACGTCTTTCCTCAATTCTCCTTGCATGGCCTAACCAGCGAAGACGCCTCTTGCTAAGAAAGGAGTATATGCTAAACATGTGTGCACGTTCCAAAACCTCCGTGTTAGGCACCTTGTCCGGCAAACGAATGCTTAAAATGTGACGCAGACATCTTTGATGGAAGCTGTTGAGTTTCCGCTCTTGACTGGCATATGTCGTCCACACTTCACTACCATATAGGAGCGTACTAAGCAAACATGCCTGATAGACACTTATTTTTGTTTTATCAGTTAGATTGAGATTATTCCACAGACGCTTATTCAATTTAGCCATAGTTGCTGCTGCTTTTGTGATCCTGATATTTATCTCTTCATCAACGGAGAGAGAATTAGAAATATTGGATCCATGGTATGTGAAATGCTCAGCAACCGAAGGATTATGATCCTCAATAGATACCATTGGAGGGGACAGTGCTTCTTGCAACATTACATGTGTTTTCTGTAGACTAATAGAAAGTCCAAACTCTTTCCAAGCTTGTGATAGACGATTAACAAGCCGCTGAAGACCTTCTTCTGTATGAGATGTTAAGGCGGCATCGTCAGCGAACAGCAGTTCACGAATCAGCACCTTTTTTACTTTGGTCTTTGCACGAAAGCGGGCAATATTGAACAGCCTACCATCAGGTCTGATATGGACGTACACTGCATCTTCATAGTCATTGAAGGCAAATTGAAGGAGCATCGAAAAGAAAATGGATGGTACTATTGACTCTAAGTGGACTCATTTACGAGATGCTGTTTACGATTCAGCCATGTCCGCCTATGGTAAAATGGAGCATAAAAATAATGACTGGTACGAGGCGCATTGGAATGTGATGGAACCCGTAAACGAGAGGAAGAGATGAGCCCTACTTGCCTATCTGGATACATCTTGTGCTCGCTCACTACAGGCTCACAGAACCGCAAAATATTAATCACAGCAGACTGCCCGCCACTGCGCCAACAATTACTGTCTGGACAATTTGCAACTTTATACAATCGGCTCCCGAGAAAGGAGATGCAAGGAGCATGTACGAGGGCATCAAGAGGGCATTAGGTCCACATACTTCAAAAATATCCCCACTAAAGTCCAAGACGGGTCAAATTATCGAGAACTCAAATCATCAACTCCGGCGTTGGGTGGATCATTATCTGGAATTATATTCAACAATGAATGTAGTCACTGAGACCGCTCTGCATAACATTCCCGTATTGTCAGTAATGGATGATCTAGATGAAAAGCCAACTTTACAGGAGCTCGAAAAATCCATGGATTACCTTACTGATGGGAAAGCACCAGAGATTGACGGCATTCCAGCGGAAGTCCTCAAAAAGGGAAAACCTATTTTACTTCAGTCCTTACATGAGCTCCTCTGTCTGTGTTGGGAAACGGGTCACATTCCCCAGGACATGAGAGACGCCAACATCGAAACAAATTATAAAAATAAAGGGGACCGTAGTTGTTGCAATAGTTACTGAGGTATTTCTCTCCTCGGCTCAGTTGGAAAGACTTTTGCCCGTGTTGCCCTTAAACGATTGCAGAGTCTAGCGAACCGCATCTACCCAGAGTCCCAGTGTGGCTTCAGGAGTGGGCGCTCAACACTAGACATGATATTCTCGTTACGCCATATGCAGGAGAAATGTCGTGAACAGCATATGCCTCTTTATATTGTCTTCATAGACCTGACCAAGGCATTTGACTTGGTAAGTCGGAGAGGCCTTTTCCGTATCGTGCAAAGAATAGGTTGTCCCCCACGACTGCTCACAATCATACAGTCATTTCACAATAGCATGCACACAGCACGATAACTTTATATAATGAAACGTGGGATCCATTTTCATCTCATATTTCCACTAAGTGAAGTAAAGTTTCAAATCAACCCCAGAACCCTTGTGCGGATCAGATCACGTGATTTCTGTGTGGGGTGTGCTCACTGAGGTATGAGATAGCTCCCCGTAACTGGGACAGTACTATCCAATTTCCTGGTTACATTTGTCCACTGATAGCCATCACTGGTTTGTCGAGCTTCGTTAATTTGTCTTTACCGCTCTAAAAAACACAAGCCCATAGGGACCACAGTGACTTTAGTTGATTATCGCAATAACCGAGCAATAATGTCATCAATATGGTGTTATTCACAGCATGGCCAACTGATACGTGAGTTGGAGCAGCTCATTGTGGTTGGAGTGGCCAGGCTGGGATTGGGTGGCCAGGCTGGGATTGAGTGGCCAGGCTGGGATTGAGTCGCCAGGCTGGGTTTAAGTGACCAGGATGGGATTGAGTGGCCAGGCTGGAATTAAGTGGCCAGGCTGGGATTGAGTGGCCAGGCTGGAATTGAATAGCCAGGCTGGGATTAAGCGGCCAGGCTGGAATTGAGTGGCCAGGCTGGGATTGAGTGGCCAGGCTGGGATTGAGTGGCCAGGCTGGAATTGAATAGCCAGGCTGGGAGTAAGCGGCCAGGCTGGAATTGAGTGGCCAGGCTGGGATTGAGTGGCCAGGCTCGAATTGAGTGGCCAGGCTGGGGTTGAGTGGCCAGGCTGGAATTGAGTTTGATGATGGGCTGGAGGCCTGAGATGGAAGGAGTGTAATGGGAAGATAGATGGGAGGACTTGAATGGTCCTTCTTGAATGGGAGGCCTTGAATGGGAGGACTTGAATGGGAGGACTTGAATGGACTAAAAGGCCTGCCGTGACGTCAAATCAAAACATCATTTCCTGCAGTGACGTCAGATCAAAACAACCTGCCCTGCAGTGACGTCAGATCAAAACATCATTTCCTGCAGTGACGTCAGATCAAAACAACCTGCCCTGCTGTGACGTCAGATAAAAATCAACCCGACCTGCAGTGACGTCAGATCAAAACAACCTGCCGCAGGTAGAAGATTACTTTAGTTTCAACAAAAAAAATGTTTAAGCCGGAAATTGTCGTCTGCTGAATACAGTAAACACAGGTAACAATGGAATGGAGTGACGTCACGCGGGTCTCAACTCAGGTTACTAGCGACCGTGTGGTTTTTGAGTCAAACACCGGGTTGTTGGATGCAGGAGACTTACTTATTGCTTGGAACAATATCTCCTTACATCTCTCTCAATGTTTCTCAGTTGGTTTGTGAACAGAGCAATCGGGTTTTACTTTGTGTTTCCTGTAACAATGTCATTAGCGTTCGTTCAAATAAAAAGGGGGAGTTGGGGGGGGGTGGTAATATATAACACTTAATCAATCCAAATTTTAGTCGAAATGGAGAACTGATTGAAAGATTGTTTTAAAGTACTTTTAATATCTGATTTCCTAGCTTTAAATATCCACCAATCATTTCAACTATTAAAATATCAGATTTCCTAGCTTTCCATATTCATCAATCATTTCAACTATTAAAATATCGAATTTCCAGCTTTGAATATCCAACAATTAGTTCTACTATCAAAATATAAACCTACGCTAAAAGTCCATACTTAATAATGCAATTGTGCCGTCGATTCCATCTGATTGAATCCCACCTTCTGAAATCTACTCAGCTATTAAAAATACATTTGCAACCCCCTGCCTCACGTCAAAAGGAATAAGATAACATTAATTAGATTTGTGGGGAAAATGAGAAAACCTCATAATTACATCAAGATGCCATTTAGACAAGAAAGCCCGGGAGCTGAACGGAAGTGGCGTAGCACTTGAGCAAGATGGCGTCGTCCGCCTTCAAGAGCAGGTGGCATTTTTTTTTTTTGGGGGGGGAGGGCATCATCCCGTTTCTTTGTTGAGCGTAGATTGTGTTATTGTTTACCCCGCTAAATTAATGGCAAGCTTGGGTGAGTGAGAGGAACTCCACAAAGATGAACTCCTGCGATAATGTTTCAACTCGAGTCTTGGTTATCTCCCGATTTTATCTCTCCAATCACCCGACTCCGGAGTTTGGCCCGACGCCTTTGCATCCCCGGGAATCTCGCGCGTCACAAAACACTAATTTCCAGATAGCTATCTGCCGACGCGCGGCAAGTGTTTATCTGTGTACCAACGCAACAGTTATCGGCGCTACAAGTAGTCACCTAGCCGCTTGTATCCTGGCTATCATGCCCCGCACTTATCCCGTCTATCCCGCCCCACAGGGCTGATGTCCTTCTGTGGCGTGTTGTTTCATCACACCTGCCCACAGTGACTGGTTACTTTGATCGAACTTTTCTTTTCTTTATACAACAGAGAATCTAATGATGGACAGCGGGGAGAACTACATGGATTCAATCGATGACTTTGGAACATTGATTCAAATTGGAGTTCTCTTTGCAAAATGATTTAAGGTGAAGGTCAAATCAGTGGCGGTTCGTGGGTGAAATTAGTGGGGGGGGTGCTCCATCAGAAATTTTTTACGCATTATCTTAATATTGTTGGAAACGAAATGCATCAACTCAGAGAAAGAAAACGTATGTATTATGATAAGAGCCAGAATAAAGAGTTTAATTTTAACTTGCATATAAATATTGCGATTATCATATACAGTTTATCACATTCATATGCTCTACGCATGATATATAATAGAGTCCACCCACTCTAAGTCAGATGCATCACAGAGGACACACACTCTAAGTAAGACACGCCACATAGACACACACTAAGTAAGACACGCCACATAGACACACACTAAGTATGACACGCCACATAGACACACACTAAGTAAGACACTCCACAGAGACACACACTAAGTAAGACACGCCACATAGACACACACTAAGTATGACACGCCACATAGACACACTCTAAGTATGACACGCCACATAGACACACACTAAGTAAGACACGCCACATAGACACACACTAAGTATGACACGCCGCAGAGACTCACTCTAAGTATAACACTCCACAGAGGGCACACTCTAAGTATGACACGCCACAGAGGCACGCTCTAAGTATGACACTCCACAGAGGACACACTCTAAGTATGACACGCCACAGAGACACACTCTAAGTATGACACTCCACAGAGGACACACTCTAAGTATGACACGCCACAGAGGACACACACTAAGTATGACACGCCACAGAGACACACTCTAAGTATGACACTCCACAGAGGACACACTCTAAGTATGACACGCCACAGAGGCACGCTCTAAGTATGACACGCCACAGAGGCACGCTCTAAGTATGACACGCCACAGAGGACACACTCTGATGCAGAACTTTAACACAGCCTACCATGCAGACAAGAAGATTGGAACTGCGTGAGCGACAGTATTTCTTTCTACTGTGGGTCCCCATTTGCCTCTGATATGTGCGCATGCGCGGAACAACCAAACGCTGTGTAACTGGAGCCATGAAGTACATAGTTCCATTGCAAGCTTTTCTTTTGCAGTTTATTCCCAAAATGAGATGAATGACGATGTTCTCTTAGTTGTGAATTATTTATTACTAGGGTCTTTATAGGATGCTAGGATGCTGTTGTTAAACACCGGGACCGGTGAAACAATACCCGATGGGTCCAAGTGTTACAAAATAAAGAGTTAACTCTTTAGAAACTCTTGTAGAAATTGCCAAGAAGTCCACTGCTGTATGTCGTAGTGAGAGTGCCCCCGTCAGTTAGATCGGCTGGTTGGGCAAGTGTACACAGTTTCAACTCAATTGGAGATCAGGAAGTGGGTCAAAACTGAGACGCAAGATTTGACCCAGAGAGCTCACTCAAGGTTCAATGGTGGTCACTTGTTGACCTTCTGATGGTGAAGGATTGTATTGTGACTGGGATGGAGTGACGATTGGAAAATTTCAAATCCATCGGGCGAAATGAGCAGGCCGAAAATTTGAATTACAAGACTTGACACAAACCAACACATGGACAAAATTGTAATCTTAATATTAGTCATTTTTACTTACCTGACATTCCTGACATGGGCGTACCAACAAATCTTTATGGCCCCACTTAAGGGCTTTACACCGACAAGTCTATATCGCCCCACTTAAAGGCTTTACACCGACAAGTCTATATCGCTCCACTTAAGGGCTTTATACCAACAAGTCTGTATTGCGCTACAAATGGGGTTTACACTATATCTGCTCTCTCTCACTAATCCTCTCAGTCACCCACCCCCACCCAACTCCATCCACCTCCCCCACCCACCCCCATGACAAACGAACAAAGTCAATGACAACACGACAACTTTTGGAGCGGTTCCCAATTATTACATTAGTTTGAGAGGCATGGTGTTGAAGCTTTAAGCCAACTGAGCTGCAAGCAACTACAATAACATATTTTTTTTTTAAAAGACAGGTTTTTCAATAGCTCACCATTCATTAAAGCACACCTGTATTTGACATGAAAAACCAATGTCGGATCATGGTGTAATTTATAACATCGTTAGTTAACCAGAACCAAAGCAAGGTGACGACTTTTGCTGCACGTGAGGATTACAAGAATAGCAAGCCAGGCCCTTCAAGAAGATTGCTTTAACAATTCTCACAGATGAAAGAAATTCCCATGTTGTTTATCAATATCGCCAGTGGCCTAGATGAATGTATTAAAAAAAATGCGAACGTCTGGCATATCTTGAATCTGTGCACGGTTATCTTCAAGAGTGTGGCTGTGATTATTTTATTTTAAGTTGTCAATGGAGAGTCTTGGGTGTAAATGTGTGGCTCAGGGTGTAAATACGTGGTCGAGGGTGTAACAATATGGTCCAGAAGGTTAACATGTAGTTCAGGGTGTAAATGTGTGTTCCAGGGTGTAAATATGTGATCAAGAGTGTAAATATGTGGCCCAGGATGTAAATATGTGGTCCAGGGTGTAAATATGTGTTCCAGGGGGTAAATATGTGGTCCAGAGTGTAAATGTGTAGTCCAGAGTGTAAATGTGTGGTCCAGAGAGTAAATGTATGGTCCAGAGTGTAAATGTATGGTCCAGAGTGTAAATATGTGGTCCAGGGTGTAAATATAGGGTTTAGAAAGTAAATATCAGATCTATGGAAAAAATCTAAATTGCTTTTATTTTTTGTTTTAGCTCAGGCCTTGAGGTATTGACACACGTTTGCCTGATATTTTCCTAGACACTTGTTAAAGCCCTAACGTCGGCGTGTTGGTTTATTTGAAGAAACATTCAACAACCCTTAAAAACAAAGTTTGTCGTACACATCCTTCACATGCATTTTAAAATTATTTTATGTTACAGAAATATTGCAATAAGCAAACCAGTTTTACACCGCCGATTTTTTTCACTTCACCAACTCTTTCAGAACAAGAAGAAAAAAGATATTATTACACACCAAATGCGCTTGCGGTATTTATTATTTTTTATAAAGAATTTCAATAAGCGCATTTTCAGCAATTTCATTTCACGAAATCAGTGGCATCATATTTTTTTTCATCTTCCCCTTTGAAAAAAAGAGGAACAAAAATTGATTTGTCGGGTTTTTAATATCGGGCTGAAACTGTGAAAGATGTGTTGTCACCGGAAACGAGTCTATGTGCCACGTTTCAGCTCGATAGCTTGACGGGAAGTGGGCCCATTAGCCGTCTAAAGGTTTTGCCACCCACACACAAAAGCGAAGTTAAATTAAAGGATTTGAAAACAGCAACTATTGATGTACGTTTATTAATGTTTAAATGTTTACTTTTCTTACGACGCTGTCCCGAGTCTTTCTAAACTTTGAAAGGTTAAAATAGGAACTAGACAAAAAAAAAAAAAAAAAAAAAAAAAAAAAAAAAAATTGAACATGGACACATCTTGAACATGGACACATCTTGAACATGGACACATCTTGAACATGGACACATCTTGAACATGGACACATCTTGAACATGGACACATCTTGAACATGGACACATCTTGAACATGGACACATCTTGAACATGGACACATCTTGAACATTGACACATCTTGAACATGGACACATCTTGAACATTGACACATCTTGAACGTGGACACATCTTGAACATTGACACATCTTGAACATGGACACATCTTGAACATGGACACATCTTGAACATGGACACATCTTGAACATGGACACATCTTGAACATTGACACATCTTGAACATGGACACACAACCAGAATGTGAGCCGACTTGTCATTGGCCCAACAACAGTGATTTCGTCACGTGACATTGTAAACAAAACAAACAGCCTACACTGGCATGTGTGCCAGATGCATTGTGTGCCAGATGCCATGAAATGTCAGAACGTGTACGACACAGTTTTGAACCACACACGGCCTGCAAGGTGGAATGACTGGGTCACGTGGCGAATGGTTTGAAAGACTTTGTTTCTCCTCGCATGACCATCTCGTTGGTCCATCATTGCGATGGTGAGCGATGTTGAGCGATGGTGAGCGATGGTGTGCGAAGGGGAAACAAGAAAAGGTGATGAGAAACAACACGCCAATGATTTACAACCATTGATCATAAATGTGGGATTTTGGGATGGGATGGGATGGGGGAAGATGTTGGGGTCGGGCATTTTAGAAATTCGATTCTGATCATTGCACGTCAATCTGTTGATAAATTCGACGTTTTAGTGTTATGTCTGGGCAATGAGATGATATTGAAAGATGATCGAAAGTGGGTAGGTCACCATAGCCAGGATTTAGTTACCTTTTGTGTTTCAAAAGAAATCTTCTTTTGTTGATAAGTTACAAATTACAAAGTTCACACTAGAAGATACAGACAAATTTCCGCAAAATTTCATAAAATTCAATACGCAAAGAAAGTATGTGCAGAAAGTATTTTTTTTTAAGTATTAGAAAGAAAAACATTTCTTTTACATTTCATTAGAGTTTGATGGTTTCATAGAGTGTTATATTACCGTTCTGTACAAACTTTCTTTGGTTAATGAATTTTATGAAGAATTTTAAGAAATTTATTTTGCTACCATTTAGTTCTTTTAAGTCATCTTTAGAAAAGTATATTTAAACAAAAAAATTTTTTTTTTTTAAACAAATATTTTTTAGCAAGTATTTTATTATCCTTAAGTGGAATCAAACTTTAAGGAACGCAATTTTCATAACATGTTTGAGTCATTCATTTATTATTACGAAGTAATAGATATTTTTTTTAAAATGCTTCAGTTAGGATATGTTGATTTTGGAGTTGGATTCATATGTCATATATCATAGTCCTCTATGTCATATGTTAGATTCCTAATGCCTTTAAACAGTCCTCCCTAAACACTATCTGCGCCACTCTCAGTTAATGACATATCTGGCCACCACCCCTGAGTTTGTGAGACCTTCTTATTTTTTTCCCCCCCCCCCCACGTCCCGTACACGTCATTTTGGCAGACCATCCAGTCCTTTGATCGACCCAGTGGCTCGTGCTGTTGGACCGGTGGCGCCCCCACCCCCTGACATTATAAGCATCGAACCCTCTGGTGGCGCGGGCGCTCAGGTCTACAGTGATGTAAGAGAACCCCTTGTTTGTGTGAGGTATTGTAAGCACACGGCTTGACGTACCATACCGTACTCACGAGATACCACGTTGTCGAGGGTTCTTACAACATTGAGTTGGACCCTCTCCTCCGACCACGTCTGGCTGTGTGATGCTGGTTGACTAGGCTGTATGTTGGTTGACTAAGTTGTATGATGTTGGTTGACTAAGTTGTATGATGTTGGTTGACTAAGTTGAATGATGTTGGTTGACTAAGTTGTATGATGTTGGTTGACTAAGTTGTATGATGTTGGTTGACTAAGTTGTATGATGTTGGCTGACTAAGTTGTATGATGTTGGTTGACTAACTTGTATGATGTTGGTTGACTAAGTTGTACGATGTTGGTTGACTAAGCTGTATGATGTTGGTTGACTAAGTTGTATGATGTTGGCTGACTAAGTTGTATGATGTTGGCTGACTAAGTTGAAGCTTGAGGGATCATGTAAATGGAAAAGACTCATTAAAGTTAGGGCAGCCCGTCCAACATTTAACCTTAGTGCCAGAGACCAGGCGTGTGGAGCAAAAACGTATAGGTCAGTTCAACCAACGGCGCTCCCAAACTTATGGTCAAACTTCTCAGTGATATTGCCCATGATTGTGTGACAAGTATGCAGGAGTGAAGCTTATTGCTGTGTGTATTTATTGAACTTTGTGACCTGATTGTCCTGTGTTGTTGTCCTGTTGTGTGACTGGACGTGGAGATTTTTTTTTCACGAATGTTTAAACTTAAATGTATGAACATTGGTTCTCGGAAATGGATGTGGGGCGTAAAAAGAATGTAGAATGGTGAATAAAAGGTTAGTTGTTACACAGACCACAAACTTGAGTTGGTATCTTATTATACTATGACTGTACGATGTTTTAACGTACTCACAGTTTATTGACACGAACTATGTGTCAGTTAAATGCCCAGTTATTGGCAACAATTCGAATCTTTAATGAAGTGAAGCATTGCTACAAAGTCTAAGATAGATATTCACTGTTAGAATCTCACCAAGATTTCTTATGCTAAATATTTCAATGCAGTTCATCTGAACAAGATGATTATTTCAGTGTAGCGAATCTGAACAAAATGATCATTTCAACGTAGCGAATCAAGAGAAAAACAGAACGAGGTTCAGTTTTGGTTCCAACATCAGGTGGCGGCAAATTGTTTTTTTCCGGCATTTAATGATTTTTACCTGCACATTACAGCATGAGGGATTCCCCCCCCCCCCTCTCAGCACAAGGGGTACCACCTTTTTAAGAGAAGCATCGGGAAAACACATGAATAGATTAACATTTTTATTTCAAAACTTTAAAAAATAGAGATTATCAAAAGAAAATTGTTTTTTTCCGGCATTTAATTATTTTTACCTGCACATTACAGCATGAGGGATTCCCCCCCCCCCCTCTCAGCACAAGGGGTACCACCTTTTTAAGAGAAGCATCGGGAAAACACATGAATACATTAACATTTTTATTGCAAAACTTTAAAAAATAGAGATTATCAAAAGAGGTTAATCCAAACATTTCAATCTGATGTTTATTACAACAGTTTCAGATGTAAAAATAGAAGAGATTGATTGCATGAAATGCACAAACCCAAGTTTGATTTTTGGTATCTACGGAGTTTGTTCACGTAAGTGTATCTTGTCTGTTTGTTCAAGTAGGTGTGACTTGTCTGTTTGTTCAAGTACGTGCGTCTTGTCTGTTCAGGTAAGTGTGTCGTGTCTGTTCAGGAAAGTGTGTCTTGTCTGTTTGTTCAAGTACGTGTGTCTTGTTTGTTTGAATGGAATTTGTTCAGGTAAGTGTGTCTTTTCTCTTGGAATGGAGTTTGTTCAAGTACGTGTGTCTTGTCTGTTGGAATGGAGTTTGTTCAAGTATGTGTGTCTTGTGTTTTTTGAAAGGTGTCAAAGATCGCCAGGGGCGTCACTAGGAAGGTGTAACCCAGTGCGGTAAGCTCATGGTGTCACCCCTTTTTTCGGAATTCCCCCCCCCCCCCCCCTCATCATTGTGTAGTTGTTAATCAGATAAGACACAAGTATTGTTTACAAATTTGGAGAGTACTCAAACAAAAAAATGTGAACGATCCTAAAAATTTTTTTTCAGATAAATCCTTTATATGCATTTTGTATCATTCCAATTGTATTACATCAACATTCGTATGTCCCACCCGCATTTAAAACGCAGATTCATTTCACCATTTCAGAAAAACAAAAGAAAATATTACGCACCAAACGCACTTGCGATATTATTTTTTTTAAGAATCTCATTTAGGGCAATATCGGGAATTTAATTTCGTGAAATTAGCCCTTGAAAAAACAGGAAAAACTCATTCGTGGGGTATTAGGGGTGGGGCTGAAAATTGGATAAGATGTGTTGTCATTGGCAAGGAGTCTATGTGACAAAGTTTCAGCTCGATACATTGACGGGAAACTCAGCCAGAAAGACACGAACAAAAGCGAAGTCAATATAAAGGATTAAAACAACAACTACAACAAAACCAAAATTTAAAAAAATCAAACATACAAACAAAACAAATAAAAAGTGCAAAAATGTGAGAATGTGAGGAAATAGTGGGTTGACAAAAATGAAAAAAAAAGCACTATAAACACTTTTATTTAAACATAAATCTTAACAGTTGAAACTGAACTTCCCTCATCTTCAAGGACTGCAAGACTTTCCCTCACTTCATTACAGATAACATTCTTCACCTTATCACTTTCAAGTGATAACATTGCAAAACCAGAAAGAGCCGAGTGTTGTAGATTATCATACACTCTGATTTACGCCAACGTATTTCCTCCCTTCCCACAGATTCAAGAATTTTTTAAATTTAATTTATTTTACTTTTTTACAAATTTTTCTAAAACATTAAAAGGGAAAAAAATGAAATTGATTTGAAAATTCAATATTTGTTCACAAAAAATCGGGGAAAACTCCTTTCGACGGCAATTTAAAAGCAAATTAAATTACCCAAAAGTTTTGAAAAACAAAATATTAACAATTTGTGCATTTCATGCACCTAGATGCGTAAGCCCTTTAAAAGCTTCAGGTAATGCCCAAATGCGCAGCATACCCATGGCTAAAGACGGTATTATCGGCTCGAAAGTACTTCTCATCTTGTATATAAGTTACATTAATCGGACACGAACAATTTGTGTCAATATAACAATATGTGTTAAGCTTTAATAATAATCTTACATAATACATAAACAGACGTCTATTTGTGTATTATGTAAAATTATTATAAAAGCTTAACATATATTGGTATATTGACACAAATTGTTAGTGTCTAATTAATCTATTTTAAAACTTTATCGCAGTCCAAAACTTTTAGATACTTTACATATGTTTTGAAACCGTCTAAAGCCAGCTCTGTCAAATTTGCAATTAACCATTTGGTGTCACCAGGGTAGCAAACCGTCCATTGGGTGTCACCAGGGTAGCAAACCGTCCATTTGGTGTCACCAATATAGCAAACCGTCCATTTGGTGTCACCAGGGTAGCAAACCGTCCATTTGGTGTCATAAATATAGCGAATCGTCCATTGGGTGTCACCAGGGTAGCAAAGCGTCCATTTGGTGTCACCAATATAGTGAACCGTCCATTGGGTGTCACCAGGGTAGCCAACCGTCCATTGGGTGTCACCAGGGTAGCCTACCGTCCATTTGGTGTCACCAGGGTAGCCAACCGTCCATTTCGTGTCACCAGGGTAGCCAACCGTCCATTGGGTGTCACCAGGATAGCAAACCGTCCATTTGGTGTCACCATGGTAGCGAACCGTCCATTTGGTGTCACCAGGGTAGCAAACCGTCCATTGGGAGTCACCAGGGTAGCCAACCGTCCATTGGGTGTCACCAGGGTAGCAAACCATCCATTTGGTGTCACCAGGGAAGCAAACCGTCCATTTGGTGTCACCAGGGTAGCAAAATGTCCATTGGGTATCACCAGGGTAGCAAACCGTCCATTGGTGTCACCAGGGTAGCAAACCGTCCATTTGGTGTCACCAGGGTAGCAAACCGTCCATTGGGTGTCACCAGGGTAGCAAACCGTCCATTGGGTGTCACCAGGGTAGCAAACCATCCATTTGGTGTCACCAATATAGCCAACTGTCTATTGGGTGTCACCAGGGTAGCCAACCGTCCATTGGGTGTCACCAGGGTAGCCAACCGTCCATTGGGTGTCACCAGGGTAGCCAACCGTCCATTGGGTGTCACCAGGGTAGCCAACCGTCCATTGGGTGTCACCAGGGTAGCGAACCGTCCATTGGGTGTCACCAGGGTAGCAAACCGTCCATTTGGTGTCACCAGGGTTGCAAAGCGTCCATTTGGTGTCACCAGGGTAGCCAACCGTCCATTGGGTGTCACCAATATAGCCAACCGTCCATTGGGTATCACAAGGGTAGCCAACCGTCCATTGGGTTTCATCAATATAGCCAACCTCCATTGGGTGTCATCAGGGTAGCCAACCGTCCATTTGGAGTCACCAGGGTAGCCAACCGTCCATTGGGTGTCACCAGGGTAGCCACCCGTCCATTTGGTGTCACCAGGGTAGCCAAACGTCCATTGGGTGTCACCAGGGTAGCCAACCGTCCATTCAGTGTCACCAATATAGCCAACCGTCAATTGGGTGTCACAAGGGTAGCCTACCGTCCATTGCGTTTGACCAATATAGCCAACCTCTATTGGGTGTCATCAGGGTAGCCAACCGTCCATTGGGTGTCACCAGGGTAGCCAATCGTCCATTGGGTGTCACCAGGGTAGCCACCCGTCCATTGGGTGTCACCAGGGTAGCCAAACGTCCATTGTGTGTCACCAGGGTAGCCAACCGTCCATTGGGTGTCACCAGGGTAGCCAACCGTCCATTGGGTGTCACCAGGGTAGCCAACCGTCCATTTGGTGTCACCAGGGTAGCCAACCGTCCATTGTGTGTCACCAATATAGCAATCCGTCCATTGGGTGTCACCAATATAGCAAACCGTCCATTGGGTGTTAACAGGGTAGCCAACCATCCATTGGGTGTCACCAATATAGCCAACCGTCCATTGGGTATTACAAGGGTAGCCAACCGTCCATTGGGTTTCATCAATATAGCCAACCTCCATTGGGTGTCATCAGGGTAGCCAACCGTCCATTGGGTGTCACCAGGCTAGCTAACCGTCCATTGGGTGTCACCAGGGTCAGCCAACAGTCCATTGGGTGTCACCAATGTAGCGAAACGTCCATTGGGTGTCACCAGGGTAGCAAACGATCCATTTGGTGTCACCAGGGTAGCAAACCGTCCATTTCGTGTCACCAATATAGCGAACCGTCCATTGGGTGTCACCAATGTAGCCAACCGTCCATTTGGTGTCACCAGGGTAGCAAACCGTTTATTTAGTGTCACCAGGGTAGCAAAGCGTCCATTGGGTGTCACCAATATAGCCAACCTTCCATTGGGTGTCACCAATATAGCAAACCGTCCATTGGGTGTTAACAGTGTAGCCAACCGTCCATTGGGTGTCACCAATATAGCCAACCGTCCATTGGGTATCACAAGGGTAGCCAACCGTCCATTGGGTTTCATCAATATAGCCAACCTCCATTTGGTGTCATCAGGGTAGCCAACCGTCCATTGGGTGTCGCCAGGCTAGCCAACCGTCCATTGGGTGTCATCAGGGTAGCCAACCGTCCATTGGGTGTCACCAGGGTAGCCAACCGTCCATTGGGTGTCACCAGGGTAGCCAACCCACCATTGGGTGTCACCAGGGTAGCCAACCGTCCATTGGGTGTCACCAGGGTAGCCAACCGTCCATTGGGTGTCACCAGGGTAGCGAACCGTCCATTCGGTGTCACCAGGGTAGCCAACCGTCCATTTGGAGTCACCAGGGTAGCCAAACTCCCATTCGGTGTCACCAGG
>CAXITT010000031.1:2397024-2440156 GCA_964033795.1 Lymnaea stagnalis
ACACAAAGAATGACAGGGTCATGGCCACCAACACAAGAAACCAACCCATCCATTGGATGTCACAGGGTAGCCAAACGTCCATTGGGTGTCACCAGGGTAGCCAACCGTCCATTGGGTGTCACCAGGGAGCCAACCGTCCATTGGGTGTCACCAATATAGCCAACCGTCCATTGGGTGTCACCAGTGTAGCCAACCGTCCATTTGGTTTCACCAGGGTAGCCAACCGTCCATTGGGTGTCACCAGGGTAGCCAACCGTCCATTGGGTGTCACCAATATAGCCAATCGTCCATTGGGTGTCAACATGGTAGCCAACCGTCCATTGGGTGTCACCAGGGTAGTCAACCGTCCATTGGGTGTCACCAGGGTAGCCAACCGTGCATTGGGTGTGACCAATATAGCCAACCGTCCATTGCGTGTCACCAGGGTAGCCAACCGTCCATTGGGTGTAACTAGTGTAGCCAACCGTCCATTGGGTGCCACTCGAGTATACAATAAATGTCCCCCAAACCTTCAGGGTTTTTTGTCATTTTTAATCTCGGAACGTGTCAAGCGCAAATTAGTATGGCCCTATCACTTTCCGCTCTTGAGATAACCACAGAAGGCACCCAAAGGTATGTTGAGGTCCTCCAGAGGTAAGTTGAGGTCACTGGTGACCTACTGATCTTGAAAGGTTATATTATCATAGATAAAAGTGACACACACGTTCACCTCAACATTGGAGACCAGGAAGTGCCTTTGAATTGTGATGCAGCAATTGACCAAACACAAACTAACAAACGGACAGAGGAACCTAACCATATGAAATCAATTCAAAACAAAATAAATTCTATGGCAATGGAGACAATATTCGATTTTACAGATAACACTGTATTTAATCGGCTCTGCAATCAGTTCTGTATAAGCTCTTTAAACAGCTAAGTAACCAGCTCTATAATCCATATCTTTGAAAAAGTATTATACCGTTTCCAATACTTCGTGTAAGACATTATTAGAGCGCGACCCACTGACATAGGGACCCACTGACAAAGAGATGAAATCACAAAGAGATTCACTGACAAATAGATTCAATGACATAAAGATCAACTGATGTAGCGATCCACTGACATAGAGATCCTCTGACATAGAGATCCACTGACATATGGAAGCAGATACAATTAAAATAGCTTGGTGAACTGCCGCTGGAAAGAAATTTCGGTGCAATGCTCTCCCTTTGTTTGCAATGCTCTCCCTTTGTTTGCAATGCTCTCCCTTTACGTGCAATTAATTGAATTTGACCAAGGAAACGCCCCACCCCCCTCACGACCCTTTATTTCTAATCAAATAAAATCTACAAAGATCGATTTTAACAAATAAAAAAAAATAATAAAAAAATAAAAAATGCAGCTAAGAAAATGTATGCAAGTTTTAAAACACTGGTTGAAACTGAACTACACTGACAAAATCTTGAACATATCATCTAGCTAGCTACTCGGTGGATCAACAAACAGGTACCCATAAATATTATTGCTCATCAAAAGCAACAGATCCATAATAATCTTCAAATTTTAACGTTCAGCACTGGCCCAATCATTGGGATGAACCTGGTGAACTTTACCTTCGAAATGACGTCACAGACCTATCGGCCAATTAGCCAAGAGATCTGAGTTCACAGCACTTGGTAGTCCTAGCAATTAGACAGACATTTTTTAGCTCTAATCATCCTGGGGGAGAAATCAGCGGTGAAGTGATTGGACCTTAGTGTCGTTAGGGTGAACTTTATCTAGCGTGACAAGCTATCCAGGTGTTCGAAGGTCACGTGGTGTCTTGGCTTAACCCCCGCATCACACCGTCTGCTCGCTCCGGAAAAAAAATAGGCTAGGATTTTCTCAATGTTCTTGGTATGCAATATGAAATGGTTCTAAACTTTATAACAGTTCCAGTGTAGAGGTAAGACTTCTGCATACCTTAGACATTTTAGGGGCAAAAGTTCTGAATACCATGCACAGTGTATGGACAACAAATCTACGTAACATACACTCGTCTTCTTCTTCTATATTTTGAGGGCCCACGATCAATGTACTGATGTTTTAAGGGGGTTCGCAATGTAACTGTGCATGGTTTTGAAAGGGAGACTTCACTGGTTGCAAGGGCTACTCAGCAATGAAAATTATGAACTTGGAGTTGGAAGATACGAGGAAATAGACACAAATGTGTCAGGTGTAGTCGCCTCAACAGTTGTTTTTGGAAGCGTGTTCCAGTCTCTTACTGTCTTTGGCAGGAATGAGGAGCTCCTCTACTAAGTTCTTGTTTTTATGAGGCGTAACTGCCTGCCATGGCCTGGTCACTGTCTAGGGGGGTGGGGGAGAAGGACGAGTTTCTGTTCAATGCCGGAGCAGTGGACCAGACCCTTTTCTATCTTGTACACCATGGAGAGCCTGGATAGTCGTCGTTCCTCCAGTGGTGACCATCTCAATATCTCATCTCTGGATGAGTTCGTGGAGGTCTAGACTTAATGAGGTCATGAAGAGCTAGACTTAATGAGGTCATGAAGACCTAGACTTAATGAGGTCATGAAGACCTAGACTTAATGAGGTCATGAAGACCTAGACTTAATGAGGTCATGAAGACCTAGACTTAATGAGGTCATGAAGACCTAGACTTAATGAGGTCATGAAGAGCTAGACTTAATGAGGCCCTGAAGACCTAGAATTAAAGAGTTCATGGAGGCCTAAGCTTAATGAGCTCATGAGGAGCTAAACGTAATGCGGTCCTGAAGACCTAAACTTAATGAGGTCTTGAAGAGCTAGACATAATGAGGCTCTGAAGACCTAGAATTAAAGAGGCCACAAAGTTCTAAATTTATTGAGGGCAATGCGCCACGCAATTTTTTAGGGTTATGCTGTTCAATAGAGTGCTGCCCGAACCACCATTCTTGAGGAATCGCTCTAGAATAGACTTCCCGCTGAAGCAAGTTTCTTCATGGTACTATACAATGTATTAGGTTTGCCTGTCTTAACCGTGACCCTCATGAAATTCACACGATTGTTTTAGCCTTCGCCATTTTAGTGTTGAGATGAGTGCAAAGGTCAAAGGTCATTACATTTCAAATTCCTGCCTAATTAGCCTGTTTTAAAACTTATTTGAACACATTCTCGTAAGCAGATTAGAAAAAAATATTTAAAAAAAAAATATTATAAGAAAATTGTAGTAATATGTGATGTGACGTAAATGTAACACATAGGAAAATCCCCAATTTTTGTTTCATTCAGAAAATATATTTAATAATTGTGCGTGCGTGTGGGGGGGGGGGGGAGGGACCCGATTGGTCATTTTATAATAAAAATTGCTGACCTTTTTTTTTTTTAATAGGGGGGGGGGGGGGGGGGGGGGGGGGGGGACCCGATTGGTCATTTTATAAATAAAATAGCTGACCTTTTTTTTTATTAATTCCAGTAATGTTGTCCTCATGGGAATTCATTGAGAATGAGATTACCGTTTAGTGTTTAGAAAGCCCTATGATTAGGATTAATCATCTTTAATTACAGCCGAAATGCACGCGCTGCTATTTATAGATTTCCCAGAAGAGTTTTGAAGGCGAAAAGAAAAGATAATAATAAGTCGTCTAACCCAGTGGCTCCCAAAAGATTTCGGTTCTTGTCCTCCTTGCCAGAACAAAGTTTTCCCAGGCCCCTTAATGATTATTTCTAAAAAACAAAAATTAAAATCCACTCTTAAGTAGCAAACAATGGGTAATTAAAAATACAAACAGCATTTATGGTAAAAAACGTGATCTAGAACCTTGTGGAGTCTTCTGCTAACAATCATTACTCCTGTGAATTACTGGTTCTCACTAGGTCTAACATATGTCGCGATTAATACCATTGAATTAAAAAAAAAATAATTCCATATATTTTTTTTTGGTTGGGGGGGGGGGTGGAGGTGGTGGAAGCCGCGGGTCCCAAAGGCGCACATTTTTGGGACCACTTAAGTGACTTCTCATCAGACATGATTTAATGGGTATGAGGGTATAACTCTTAGACAATCGAGTTTCCCCATGCTAAATGTTGATCAACATGTCTATTATAAAATATCTCTATTAACCCCCCACCCCCCACCACATTCATCAGATCAAAAGACCTTCAGAAAAAGAGGTGCAGCCATGTTGATTAGTTGGACATTTAGCGTTGACCAACGCTTTCACTGTACATGTTGGTTGAATGACATTGCTTAAATGAAGAGTGAAACAAGAAATGTTTAGGCTTGAATACAAGACAGAAGACAGCACAATTCAAAGGATGTTTCGGCCAGATGCCTTCTACAGTAGACGATTAAAAAACAACAACAACAAAAAAAAAACAAAAAAAAAAAACAACCCATTATTTGAAATTGACATAAAGAGATAAAGATGTAATTAGGTAATGAGCAAGAGCGATTGTGTTCAAGCATAAACATATCATTTCCATTATTTAATTACGTACGAAGGCTTGAACTCAGTCCCATAAATGTGTGTATAAATATATATATATATATATATATATATATATATATAATATATATACATATTCTATTACAATTCTTAAAAGAAATGAGAATGGTCTGTGTACCCAGCAGGGGCGTAGGAAGTGGGGTACCCAGCAGGGGCATAGGAAGGGGGGGTACCCAGCAGGGGCGTTGGAAGGGGGGTACCCAGCAGGGGCGTAGGAAGGGGTGTACCCAGCAGGGGCGTAGGAAGGGGGGTACCCAGCAGGGGCGTAGGAAGGGGGGTACCAAGCAGGGGCGTAGGAAGAGGGTACCCAGCAGGGGCGTAGGAAGGGGGATGTCGAGGGGGTGGTCCGTCCAGGGCGTCACTTTTTCTTTATGGTTAGGGGCGGCATTTTCGGATAACCGGAGAGCGTTTTACGTGGAATGGGACAGGAATAGGCGTGGACTACCCGGGGGGGGGGGCTACCCCTTACTACCCCTTTGCTACCCTTGCCATAATCACCACCACCAAAACACCACATTTAATCTTAACACAGGCTGTATTCCATCATAAGTTGACAAGGAACCAGATTCTAGTATCAGTTTTATAAAAACCTCACATTTTATCATGGATTTTCTATAATCATGATTACATTAATCGCTTATTGTAACAAGTTCAAAACGAAAGTGGGCGTCGTTTGCCGCCCTTGCTCGTCCCAAGGGAGAGAACTTGAAAAGAGAAAAACAAATAGAAATTGTCCAGACCGTCACGTGTTTTAAGGGAAGAGAAGATAACTTGATATAATACAATTTCCACAATTTTTTTTTTAACGTAATCACCAAGTTGCCTGACAAGTGTTCACTCTGTGCACTCTCCAACGCTAAAAGTTCATTTGATGAGGCAGAGCAACGCTTCTTTTAACACAGGCGGGCGAATGGGCCACGTGCCCCCTAACTGGAGGTCTGTATGACTCCAAGTAACTTGAGGTTTGTTTGTGTCCGATAAATGGACGTTTTTATGAGTCTAACTAAATGGAAGTTTTTACGGGTATAACTAAATGGAAGTTTTAACGAGTCTAAGTAAATGGAAGTTTTTACGAGTCTAACTAAATGGAAGTTTTTATGAGTCTAACTAAATGGACGTTTTTATGAATCTAACTAAATGGAAGTTTTTATGAGTCTAACTAAATGGAAGTTTTTATGAGTCTAACTTAATGGAAGTTTTTATGAGTCCAACTTTATGGAAGTTTTTATGGGTCTAACTAAATGGAAGTTTTTATGAGTCTAACTAAATGGAAGTTTTTATGAGTCTAACTAAATGGAAGTTTTTACGAGTCTAACTAAATGTAAGTTTTTATGAGTCTAACTAAATGGAAGTTTTTATGAGTCTAACTAAATGGAAGTTTTTATGAGTCTAACTAAATGGAAGTTTGTATGAGTCTAACTAAATGGTAGTTTTTATGAGTCTAACTAAATGGAAGTTTTTTCGAGTCGTACTAAATGGAAGTTTTTACGAGTCTAGCTAAATGGAAGTTTTTATGAGTCTAACTAAATGGAAGTTTTTATGAGTCTAACTAAATGGAAGTTTTTACGAGTCTAACTAAGTTGCGGGCTGTATGTGCCCGATCAATAGAGCTTGTATGATGTTTTGAATGCAATTCAAACATCATGTCAAAATTAAGTCTGTCTCATTTCTAATAGTGCCTCATCCTTGCTATGGCAAGATGTTAAATATATTTTAAAGCAAGATGTTAGGGCCTTTTTATGCCAAGACAGTAGGACCTTATATACGGCAATACGTTAGATACTTCTTATGTCAAGATTGTAGGACCTTATATACTTCTTATGTCAAGATAGTAGGACCTTATATACTTCTTATGTCAAGATAGTAGGACCTTATATACTTCTTATGTCAAGATAGTAGGACCTTATATACTTCTTATGTCAAGATAGTAGGACCTTTTATACTTCTTATGTCAAGATAGTAGGACCTTATGTACTTCTTATGTCAAGATAGTAGGACCTTAAATACTTCTTATGTCAAGATAGTGGGACCTTATATACTTCTTATGTCAAGATAGTGGGACCTTATATACTTCGTATGCCAAGATAGTAGGACCTTATATACTTTTTATGTCAAGATAGTGGGACCTTATATACTTCTTATGCCAAGATAGTAGGACCTTATATATGGCAATACGTTAGATACTTCTTACCTATAGCAGATGTTAGATTTCTTCTAATGATAAGATGATAGGGCATTGTAACGGAAAAATGTTAGGGTCATCCTAATGCAGATGTTAGATTTCTTCTTATGCATGATTTTAGAGCTTTGTTATGGCAAAATGTTAGGATCATTCTTCTGCAGATGATATATTTCCTCTTGCTGCATGATGTTGGAGCATTAATATGGCAAAATGTTAGGGTCAACCTACTGCAGATGTTATATTTCTTCATATGGCATGATGTTGGAGCTTTAATATGGTAAAATGTTAGGGTCAACCTACTGCAGATGTTATATTTCTTCATATGGCATGATGTTGGAGCTTTAATATGGCAAAATGTTAGGGTCAACCTAATGCAGATGTTAGATTTATTCTTATGGCATGATGTCAGAGCTTTAATATGGTAAAATGTTAGGGTCAACCTACTGTAGATTTTAGATTTCGTCTAATGATAAGATGATATGGCATTGTAACGGTAAAAATGTTAGGGTCATCCTACTGCAGATGTTAGATTTCTTCTTATGGCATGATGTTATAGCTTTGTTGTGGCAAAATGTTAGGGTCAACCTATTGCAGATTTTAGATTTCTTCTTATGGCATGATGTTAGAGCTTTGTTGTGGCAAAATGTTAGGGTCAACCTATTGCAGATTTTAGATTTCTTCTTATGGCATGATGTTAGAGCTTTGTTGTGGCAAAATGTTAGGGTCAACCTACTGCAGATTTTAGATTTCTTCTTATGGCATGATGTTAGAGCTTTGTTATGGAAAGGTTTTGGACGAAAACTGTCACAGCAGATGAAGATAAGTGGTTATTTATTAAAATCATGATGGCGGTGGAAGATGATAATGGAAATATCCTTAGATTGAATATAAGAGAACTTGATAAAGTGTCACGTGATTCCATCAGTCAACGTACGACAAGAAACAGAGCACGGTAAAAAATCGTTGGAGTTCTCCTTTGTTGTTGCCGGAAGCAGTATCACCGGAAGTGAAGAATATAAATATTGGCACTGTGAAAAATAAAGTCCAGAACCTTAACGGAACAAAATATTTATGGCTACGTAAAACCTAAAAAAATAAGAAGAACAAAAAGAAGAAATACAGGGAAATGGAGAAACATATGTAGGAGAGTATTTGATTAATACCATATGGTGATATGGTTCCGAAAAGTGAATGTTGTTTCAAAAATTGTCCCTGGTATATAACAATTAAAAAAAAAAACCCGATATTTTTCGAATTGAAATACTTAATCAATTACTGAATTCATTTGGCATTTCCAACAACACATCCTTGAGGTCATATCCTGTTGGCGAAGTCGTATGTCTTCCACCTCCACTGACCCGGTACATATATCCACAAGTAAAGTCGTATGCCTTCCAACTCCACTGCCCTGGTACATATATTGACAAATAAAGTCGTATGCCTTCCAACTCCACTGCCCTGGTACATATATTGACAAATTAAGTCGTATGCCTTCCAACTCTACTGCCCTGGTACATACATCCACAAGTAAAGTCGTATGTCTTCCACCTCCACTGACCCGGTACATATATCCACAAGTTAAGTCGTATGTCTTTCGGCTCCACTTTCCTGGTACATATATCATCAAATAAAGTCGTATGTCTTTCGGCTCCACTGACCGGGTACATATATCCACAAGTTAAGTCGTATGTCTTTCGGCTCCACTGACCCATTACATATATCCATAAGTTAAGTCGTATGTCTTTCGGCTCCACTGACCCAGTACATCTATCCACAAGTAAAGTCGTATGTCTTTCGGCTCCACTGACCCATTACATACATCCACAAGTAAAGTCGTATGTCTTTCGGCTCCACTGCCCCGGTACATATATCCACAAATAAAGTCGTATGTCTTTCGGCTCCACTGACCCATTACATATATCCATAAGTTAAGTCGTATGTCTTTCGGCTCCACTGACCCGGTACATCTATCCACAAGTAAAGTCGTATGTCTTTCGGCTCCACTGACCCGGTACGTATATCCACAAGTAAAGTCGTATGTCTTTCGGCTCCACTGACCCGGTACGTATATCCACAAGTAAAGTCGTATGTCTTTCGGCTCCACTGACCCGGTACGTATATCCACAAGTAAAGTCGTATGTCTCTCGGTTCCACTGCACTTGGACGTATGGCGACGGGTGAACACTTGATGTTGGACTAGGGATTAGGGGAGACAAGACCAGCGCTACTTTAATATCAATCTTTAATGCATTGTCGTAGATAGCTGACACGGCGTCTTAGTTCCAGGTTCTGTCCATGTTTTTACAGGCTTAAAGCTGGCCCCAGGGTGCGAGGCGGGCAAATTGGAAATAAATATCCTCACGCGATATGAGATGGAATACGTATTAGGGATGCCACGCCACAGTGCCCGGGAATCAATATGTCAAAGAAGTTAAAAAAATAATAAAAAAATAAAATGTTGTTTGATGATAAAAACAGATAGCGACGGGGCGCGTTCCAGAGCTCATGCTAGAGGAATGGTTGACTTCGACAGGTAAACACTACAAGGATGGGGGGTAAGGATGGGGGGTGGGGGTTAAGGCCAGAGGTTGGGATCCAAGGTTATTTTAAATTATATTTTAGAATAGGAAAAAAAGAACCACTTTGATTTTTTCAAATAATTAGTTTCATCATAGATGAAGTTGAAATAGTGCGAAACTACTCAATCGTACCATCTAGATGCCACCTGATTCAATCATTGTACATCTAGTTCAATCATGGTATTATCTAGATGTCAACTGATTCTATCATTGTACCATTTAGATGTCATCTGATTCGATTATTGTATTATCTGGATCTCAAACTGATGGTGAGATGACACTGAGGTGTTCTTTATGTGGAACTGGTGCCAATTGCTGGTCCCTGCGGAGTCTAGTGGATCCATAAAAGATTTGAAAACATATTTTAAAACATACATTTCCCTAAAAACGTCAGAGTTGTTAAAGTCATATGAGCTGTTGGAGTCATTGGAGCTGTTACAGTCACACGAGTTGTTCCAATAATACGAGTTCTTACATTCAGATGAGCTGTTCCAATAATACGAGTTCTTACAGTCAGATGAGGTGTTCCAATAATACGAGTTCTTACAGTCAGATGAGCTGTTCCAATAATACGAGTTCTTACAGTCAGATGAGGTGTTCCAATAATACGAGTTCTTACAGTCAGATGAGGTGTTCCAATAATACGAGTTCTTACAGTCAGATGAGGTGTTCCAATAATACGAGTTCTTACAGTCAGATGAGGTGTTCCAATAATACGAGTTCTTACAGTCAGATGAGGTGTTCCAATAATACGAGTTCTTACAGTCAGATGAGGTGTTCCAATAATACGAGTTCTTACAGTCAGATGAGGTGTTCCAATAATACGAGTTCTTACAGTCAGATGAGGTGTTCCAATAATACGAGTTCTTACAGTCAGATGAGGTGTTCCAATAATACGAGTTCTTACAGTCAGATGAGGTGTTCCAATAATACGAGTTCTTACAGTCAGATGAGGTGTTCCAATAATACGAGTTCTTACAGTCAGATGAGGTGTTCCAATAATACGAGTTCTTACAGTCAGATGAGGTGTTCCAATAATACGAGTTCTTACAGTCAGATGAGGTGTTCCAATAATACGAGTTCTTACAGTCAGATGAGGTGTTCCAATAATACGAGTTCTTACAGTCAGATGAGGTGTTCCAATAATACGAGTTCTTACAGTCAGATGAGGTGTTCCAATAATACGAGTTCTTACAGTCAGATGAGGTGTTCCAATAATACGAGTTCTTACAGTCAGATGAGGTGTTCCAATAATACGAGTTCTTACAGTCAGATGAGGTGTTCCAATAATACGAGTTCTTACAGTCAGATGAGGTGTTCCAATAATACGAGTTCTTACAGTCAGATGAGGTGTTCCAATAATACGAGTTCTTACAGTCAGATGAGGTGTTCCAATAATACGAGTTCTTACAGTCAGATGAGGTGTTCCAATAATACGAGTTCTTACAGTCAGATGAGGTGTTCCAATAATACGAGTTCTTACAGTCAGATGAGGTGTTGCAATAATACGAGTTCTTACAGTCAGATGAGGTGTTCCAATAATACGAGTTCTTACAGTCAGATGAGGTGTTCCAATAATACGAGTTCTTACAGTCAGATGAGCTGTTCTAATAAAATGAATAATAATGCACGGGCCGCCCAAGAACTCTTGGTTCATTGTCTCAGCTGAAACGGGGACCAGAAAGTGGGTCACAATGGAGGTGCAAGATGTCCAGGAAGTGTGGCACAATGGAGGTGCAAGATTTGACAACAAACACAAACTAACAAACTGACAGAGCAAACGTTTGCATAGTTAAGTCAATAGGGTTTCCGGTTCAGGTGGATGGGAGATCAGAATTTGGGTCAAAATGGAGGTGCACGATTTTTCCCGCAATTGTCAGTTGAGGTCACTGGAGACCGTTGAGGTCACTGGAGACCGTTGAGGTCACTGGAGACCGTTGAGGTCACTGGAGACCGTTGAGGTCACTGGCGACCGTTGAGGTCACTGGAGACCGTTGAGGTCACTGGAGACCGTTGAGGTCACTGGAGACCGTTGAGGTCACTGGAGACCGTTGAGGTCACTGGAGACCGTTGAGGTCACTGGCGACCGTTGAGGTCACTGGAGACCGTTGAGGTCACTGGAGACCGCTGAGATCACTGGAGACCCGCTGATCATGACGGGTTGTAATATCATTGGACGTGGGTAAGAGTACAGAGTTTCAAGACTTGACCCAAACAGACAAAATAGCTAACTCAATAAAAATGTGTAAAAATGTTTGTTTTTTTGTATGTGCAGAAGTTTGAGACATTGTCGAAGCTGCTTTGAATTAACAACACAACTATTTCCTTTTGGATATTTTCTGTTCCATTTTTCTTGTTGTTATTTTCTTGTTTTTATTTTCTTGTTGTTATTTTCTTGTTGTTATTTTCTTGTTGTTATTTTCTTGTTGTTATTTTCTTGTTGTTATTTTCTTGTTGTTATTTTCTTGTTGTTATTTTCTTGTTGTTATTTTCATGTTATTATTTTCTTGTTGTTATTTTCTTGTTGTTATTTTCTTGCTGTTATTTTCTTGATGTTATTTTCTTGTTGTTATTTTCTTGATGTTATTTTCTTGTTGTTATTTTCTTGTTGTTATTTTCGTGTTGTTATTTTCTTGTTGTTATTTTCTTGTTGTTATTTTCTTGTTGTTATTTTCTTGTTGTTATTTTCTTGTTGTTATTTTCTTGTTATTATTTTCTTGTTGTTATTTTCTTGCTATTATTTTCTTGTTTTTATTTTCTTGCTGTTATTTTCTTGCTGTTATTTTCTTTCTGTTATTTTCTTGATGTTATTTTCTTGTTGTTATTTTCTTGTTGTTATTTTCGTGTTGTTATTTTCTTGTTGTTATTTTCTTGTTGTTATTTTCTTGTTGTTATTTTCTTGTTGTTATTTTCTTGTTGTTATTTTCTTGTTATTATTTTCTTGTTGTTATTTTCTTGCTATTATTTTCTTGTTTTTATTTTCTTGCTGTTATTTTCTTGCTGTTATTTTCTTTCTGTTATTTTCTTGATGTTATTTTCTTGTTGTTATTTTCTTGTTGTTATTTTCGTGTTGTTATTTTCTTGTTGTTATTTTCTTGTTGTTATTTTCTTGTTGTTATTTTCTTGTTGTTATTTTCTTGTTGTTATTTTCTTGTTATTATTTTCTTGTTGTTATTTTCTTGTTATTATTTTCTTGTTGTTATTTTCTTGCTGTTATTTTCTTGCTGTTATTTTCTTGCTGTTATTTTCTTGATGTTATTTTCTTGTTGTTATTTTCTTGTTGTTATTTTCTTGTTGTTATTTTCTTGTTGTTATTTTCTTGTTGTTATTTTCTTGTTGTTATTTTCTTGTTGTTATTTTCTTGCTGTTATTTTCTGGCGCTTTTTCGTCCCTGTTGCTATTTTATTGGTTGCTATTTTATTGGTTGCTATTTTATTGGTTGCTATTTTATTGGTTGCTATTTTATTGGTTGCTATTTTATTGGTTGCTATTTTATTGGTTGCTATTTTATTGGTTGCTATTTTATTGGTTGCTATTTTATTGGTTGCTATTTTATTGGTTGCTATTTTATTGGTTGCTATTTTATTGGTTGCTATTTTATTGGTTGCTATTTTATTGGTTGCTATTTTATTGGTTGCTATTTTATTGGTTGCTATTTTATTGGTTGCTATTTCCCTGTTGCTATTTTGAAATCATGTTTCCGCCCGTGAAAGTTCTCTCGTTTGTTGGCAGCGTTACTTAACAACTCTGTTAAACGCCTGGGAATGTTCTGTCCAATTGTGTTTGTCTTTAATCTCGCCTCAATCCTATAGTCTCCCATGGCAGAGGGTTTTGAAAGAAATGTTTGACGGGCTACGTCATTGACTGAGCTGTGACTCATGGCTGTACAGTGGGCCACGAGTGACGCTGAGAAATGTCTGATGGAGCTACAACGGGCCACGAATGACGCTGAACTTCGACCGATGGAGCTACAATGCGTCATGAGTGACGCTGAGCTGTGACTCATGGGTGTACAGTGGGCCACGAGTGACGCTGAGAAATGTCTGATAGAGCTACAACGGGTCACGAGTGACGCTGAGCTGTGACTGATTGCGCTACAATGCGTCACGAGTGACGCTGAGCTGTGACTGATGGAGCTACAATGCGTCGCGAGTGACGCTGAACTTCGACCGATGGAGCTACAATGCGTCACGAGTGATGCTGAGCTGTGACTGATGGAGCTACAATGGGCCACGAGTGACGCTGAGCTGTGACTGACGGAGCTACAATGGCCCACGAGTGACGCTGAGCTGTGACTGATGGAGCTACAATGGGCCACGATGGACTCTGGGCTGTGACTTGCAAAGCTACAATGGGCCACGAATGACGCTGAGACAACAATTGCGCACACAGTGATCAGATATCATTGTGTTTGACAGGTACGTTTTACGGATCTTGGCTGTCGAGTGTTGGGTGAAAGAAAAGAGAGAGGGATATTAGAAGCCTAGGTAGAATGAGAGGAAGAAAACAAAGATTGTAAATATGATTGGGAATGTAATCGAAAATATCATTGTAAATATGGATGTAAATGTAATTGTAAATGGGATTGGACAAATGATTGTAAAAGTTGTTATTAAGCCGATTGTAAATGTAATTGAAAATATGATTGTAAAAGGGATCGTAAATGTGATTTTAAACATTATTGTAAATCTGATGGTAAATTTGATTATTATGTAAGCTCTCACGGCTTTCTTAAGATTGTTAAACGGTGCTTTCGATATTCAAATGGGATCAGTGTTAAATGTGTGCTGTGCTCAGATGAAGCTGTTGTAAAAGCGTGTTGGTGTTGAATTTCCATGGTATTAAATGAATTATTACACGCTGATTCAAAGCGTACACTCTAACATTTGTTCAATGTTGTACAGAAAAAACAAAACTTGAAAGATGTCAAAACGGCAACAGATTTCAGCTGACGCGTAAACTAAATTAACGCTGGCTGTTTAAGAATGCACCCAAGGGCGAGTGATATCTCACATGAACTGCCGCTAGTCAAACACCAGCCGCCCGTTGCGGCTATAAACCTTCTAGGTCAGAATCTACATCAAGAGAGTGGCTTTGAATGATAAAATAGCGATATCCGTGTGACGCAGCGCGCCATGTATCGTCGGTAAACCTGGTGTGTGGTGAGCAGGGGGGTGGGGGGGGCAGACGATCGCAGCACGCCTCACGGGGAGCACGCGGTGAGTGATGTCATACAGTTGACGTTTGTAACACGAGGGGAAAGGGACGCAATCTGATAACAGTGACAGCCAGGGGACGCTATCGTGTGACTACGTCACTGATGCCCGGGGGAACTGACGGACGGTCTTAACTTTTCCGTCTGGAATTTTTTTATTTCGTACACATTCATTGTGTACAATGGTATTGTGTACACATTCATTAGGTACAAACGGTATTGTGTTCACATTCATTGTGTACAAACGGTATTGTATACACATTCATTGTGTACAAAATTTATTGTGTAAACATTCATTGTGTACAAATGTACTGCGTGCAAGTTTTATATATTTGATTGAGCAAAACAGACACACACACACAAACAAAGACAAAAACATATATAAACACACACACAAACACACACAGAAACAACCACAAACACACACAGAGAAAACTCACACAAGCATACACGCACACACAGAAACGCACACACAGAGACCACCAGCTACCGCACACCTCTTCAGGTTCAACCTGTTGTTCGAAAGATTCAAGTTTCTACAATGCCAATTTTTTTTAGATCAAAACACGAGCGGTTAACACATAAGTCCTTGCGGGGCCATTTTGATAACCGTTGACCGGTTCATGGACCACATGGCATAACCCAAGACTCTTGGCGGACCATTTTGTAAACCGTTGACCGGTTCACGGACCACATGCCAAAACGCAAGCGTCTTGGCGGACCATTTTGATAATCGTTGACAGGTTCACGGACCACATGCCTTAACCCAAGATTCTTTGCGGACCATTTTGATAACCGTTGACCGGTTCATGGACCACATGCCTTAACCCAAGATTCTTTGCGGACCATTTTGATAACCTTTGACCGGTTCATGGACCACATGCCTTAACCCAAGATTCTTTGCGGACCATTTTGATAACCGTTGACCGGTTCATGGACCACATGCCTTAACCCAAGATTCTTTGCGGACCATTTTGATAACCGTTGACCGGTTCATGGACCACATGCCTTAACCCAAGATTCTTTGCGGACCATTTTGATAACCGGTGAATGGTTTTATGGACCACATTTCATAACCCAAGAGTCTTGGCGGACCATTTTGATAGCCAGTGAACGGCTCATGGACCACATGCCATTACACCTTGTATGATGTAAAAACCAGCCTTTGTATGATGATCTATTCTTAATGCCAATAATACGATGCTACATAACAAAACATAATACAACTAAAGTACTGTGACGCCATTTTATCCTTTTTGTCACACCAATTTTTAAAAAAATCTATTTTTTTTTGGTCAATGTAATGAAGAACGAATAAGTTGATGTGGGACACATCAGGCATCTCGCGGACCGCAGTAATTGACGTGGCAGGCTGCGGACCGCAGTATTGTAAGTGCCTTACTGCTCGCGGGCCGCAGATAGACCACCCTTGAATTAAGACAGGGCAGGTTGTTAGAGGCGACATTGAAACAGACGGAGGGGCGGGCATGTAGACATCGTTGATGCTATCTTGTAACATAAAAATCTACCTAAACATAAAAATCTACCTAAACATAAAAATCTACCTAAACATAAAAATGTCACTAAACATGAAACCTTCGCTGCTAGATGAGACACTTAACACCGACGTTTTCTTACGGTGTACAGATAAGGAAATCTTTTCACTCAAAATTTCAAGGCATGTTTTGATTCATGGCAAGTTCTCCAAATTGAAGGTAAATTCTTTAAAAAAAATGTCAATCACCCTAATTCACCGTGAGCATAAAATTGACCTCAAAAGTATATTTTAACATTCAATTAACCTAAATGATGAGAAACAGTTGCATTAAATTTTTTATTATTTTTTTTTTCAGTAACATACAAAACTGTAATCGATCCCCCTTACACCCCCCCCCCTTTTTTTTCCCCCTCAATCCCCCATTTTTCTGTTTTGACTGTGAGACGTCACACGAACGAGACCACACATTTTCAAGATAATACAAACGGCCTATCAATCAATCTTTGAAGTCAGGCCTGAATGATTTATTCCTCACCGACTTCCCTGCGGCCATAAAGTGCTACATGTCATTTGAATTCGATGACACATGTCATTTGAACTCGATGGCACATGTCATTTGAATTCGATGGCAATATCATTTGGATTCGATGGCACATGTCATTTGAACTCGATGGCACATGTCATTTGAATTCGATGTCACATGTCATTTGAATTCGATGGTAGATGTCATTTGAATTCGATGGCACATGTCATTTGAATTCGATGGCACGTGTCATTTGAATTCGATGGCACATGTCATTTGAATTCGATGTCAAATGTCATCTGAATTCGATGCCAAATGTCATTTGAAATCGATGTCACATGTCTTTTGAAATCGATGGCACATGTCATTTAAATTCGATGTCACATGTCATTTGAATACAATGTCACATGTCATTTGAATTTGATGGCACATGTCATTTGAATTCGATGACACTCGAAAAAACACGTCACCTTGTGTTAAAAGGGTGTGATAAGCATCTGGAAAGAGAGTACTGAAACTAACCTAAAAATAGCGCCACCGCCATTAAACATAAAAAAACTCCCCATTATAAGGCCCCTGGAGACTGTTCAAGTCCATCTCATGTCAACCTTTTTTTTTTGTATGATCAATTATTTAAAATTTTCTAGATTGATGGCCAGAATAGGGTATCATGGGAAATGGAACAAGTCCTTTACGATCTATTTATAGATAAAATACACGGAGCGTATGAACTCTAGAAACAGGCCACTGATCAAAAGATAGAATAGAACCAACAGTACAATAATAGATTCTGATATCAATAACAGGAACATATTTGATAAAACCGTAACTCAAACCGAACGTCAATTAAGTGAACAATACAATTTTAAACAACTATTTAAAGAAACCAAATTTCCAAGTTAATTTGGGTTTGAGTCCTTTAAAACCGATTTAAAGACACATCTATTTCGCAAACACCTTCTGGGATGATTGTCAACATTATTTTCCAGTTAATGCATAATGGCTGTGTTGCTTATGGTTGAAATGGTTAGAAAGACTTTGCCATTGTATGCTTGTACTTAGTTTTTGTCGTGTTGCGTTTGTTTTAAATGTGGTAAACTATAGATTTGTTTTTTTTTTTTTTTTACTTTGTACCGCGCTTCGAGCCTTTGGGGATGAAGCGTGTTTTTGAAATGAACTTTATTATTATTATTATTAAATGACATTGGTGGGATACTTTCTACACACGACCGCACTGTTTTTGAATGCAGCACACACATATTTAAACGGAAGTATTGCCGCCATTTTTAAATCCTTTATATTGTTGTCGCATTTTTTTAAATTACTTTTTTTGCGTATTTCTGGCTGGCAAAATCTTGGGACAGCTAATCGACCCCACTGCATGTCAACCCAGTCGAGATGAAACGTGGCGCATAGACTCGTTGCCGATGACAACACATTCTTTCAAATGTTCAGCTCCAACCAAGTTTTCTTGATGGCAATATGATGCCACTGATTTCACGATATACAATGTTCCGATAACTGCGCTAAATGGGATTCTTTAAAGAGAAATATCGCAAGTGCGTTTGGTGCGTCATATTGTCTTGTGTTTTTTTCTGAACTAGTTGGTGAAATGATTCTGTGGTGTCAAAGCGGGCGGGGCATTAGAATATTAATGAAGTTCAGGGGCGTGAAAAAAATCTGTGGTTGCCAGCCTCGGGGTGGGGGTGGGAGGGTGAAAACCACTAATTGGGATTATTATACTTTGAATGCATGTCTCCTCAAATGTTTATCCCACCCAAAATTTGCTCGAGATTACATTTTATAATGCATTTATATAAAAAAAAACTTTGTTTTTAAATGTTGTTTATTTTGTTTATTCTTTCCATTCTCATTATATTTTTTTTTGTGGAAAAGGTACATTGCTATAGTGGGAATCCGCCTTACTTGTATTGATAAGATATCGCCGTCCACCCCCACCCTCCCCGAAGATTAGACAGCGCCCCGAATTGTAATGATGTAGCGTTCTATGAACCCGAGATAATACCATTGAAATGTTATTGCCAAACCAATCCGATAGGTCTATGCATATGTACAACATAGGTATATGGGTGTATGTACATGATAGGTATATGGGTGTATGTGCATGATAGGTATATGGGTGTATGTACATCATATGTATATACGTGTCTTTATATGATATGTATATGTGTGTTTCTACATCATAGGTAAGTGCGTGTATGTACATCACTCATGTGTAGCTGAACAGATATTTGGTCAAAATTATTGAACGCAAAGCAGAAAACCAACTGGCGATGATGACCAATCCAAAAGGACTTATCTGAGAGGTTACCCGTTAGACTAACTTTTGTGAATGCAGAATATTCTAGCAATAATGCTTGGACATTTCAGCTCAAATTTATGTGGTCGGGTTTTGATTAACTTCTCTTGGAACTCTCTTTACCTGACTAAAAATATCTCAATGAGAGAGATGTTATGCCTTTCTACGGACTAACATCTAAGTCTAAGCACAGACTAGCCATAATTTCATTAGTCTTGCGTCTGTCATCAATACACCGGATGGGACTTACATGGCACATACATGAAAAACAATGTTTGCTACTTTGACTCCATACGGTATAAATCTAATCCAAATTTTTACGTAGCTGTGTTCAATGAGTCTGTCTTAATCAACACTTGAACCTTGACAAAACTTGATTGAAAAAATATATCAACAAAACTTGTTTGAAAAGAACATCAACAAAACTTGAGTGAAAAGCCGATCATCAAGAAACCCTGAGTGAATTGGACATGAATAAAACTTAATTGAACAGAACATCAACAAAGCTCGATTGAACAGAACAACAAAAAAGCTCGATTGAACAGAACACCAATAAAACTTTATTGAACACAACATCAACAAAACGTGATTGAACAAAGCAAAGTGAGCCACACAACGTGTCCATTATCATCACTTGAACGCCATGACTGTTTGAAAATCGGAGACGAGGAGCGCGCGTCATTGGAATGGCCGGTATTTGAAAGAATCCACCACACACGGTGTGTGGAGTGTCGAGTACATCCGGGGTGTCTGACAGCCGCACGCGCATGGAGAAGTTTGACAGTCGAACACCTGTTGGGCTGACAGCTGTTTCTGACAAGACAATATCACGCGACACCGTGGCCTAGTTTTGGCCCTTTCTTCATAAAATTTGGTTTCGGTATGACTATAAACGTGAGTGAGACCAGTAAGTTAACTAGTGAGCTAGTCCAGAAAGGTCACTAGTGAGTTAGACCAGTAAGGTCACTAATGAGTTAGACCTGTAAGTTCACTAGTTAGTTAGACCAATAAGTTCACTAGTGAGTTAGACCAGTACGTTCACTAGTGAGTTAGACCTGTAAGTTCAATAGTGAGTTAGACCAGTAAGTTCATTAGTGAGTTAGACCAGTAAGTTCACTAGTGAGTTAGACCAGTAAGTTCACTAGTGAGTTAGACCAGTAAGTTCACTAGTGAGTTAGACAAGTAAGTTCACAGTTTAGCTTGGCTTGAGATCAACAACAATCCACAACACAACACAAACACACCACAACACAACGAGGCACAACTCTAAAAGTACATTCAAAGCATTAAGTTCCTTGGTGTAAATTCTCCAATAAAAATGATCTTTTTAATATTTGTACTTATTTAATTCACCGTCTTTCTGCCAACACCTACTTCCTAAATAATGTCATTTGTACCCAGCTGTCTTGCTTGGAAGATAGATGTCATTTGTACCAAACTGTCTTGTTTGGAAGATATATGTCATTTGTACCCATATGTCTTGTTTGGAAGATAGATGTCACTTGTACCAAACAGTCTTGTTTGGAAGATATATGTCAGTTGTACCATCTGTTTTGTTTGGAAGATTGTCATTTGTACCCAGCTGTCTTGTTTGGAAGATAGATGCCAGTTGTACTCAACTGTCTTGCTTGGAAGGTAGATGTCAGTTGCACCCACCTGTCTTGTTTGGAAGACAGATGTCATTTGTACCCAACTGTCTTGTTTGGAAGATATATGTCAGTTGAACCATCTGTCTTGTTTGGAAGATAGATGTCATTTGTACCCAGCCTTCTTGTTTGGAAAAAATATGTCATTTGTACCCAACTGTCTTGTTTGGAAGATAGATGTCATTTGTACCCAACTGTCTTGTTTGGAAGATATGTGTCATTTGTACCAAAATGTCTTGTTTGGAAGATACATGTCATTTGTACCCAACTGTCTTGTTTGGAAGATAGATGTCAAGTGTACCCAACCTTCTTGTTTAGAAGATAGATGTCATTTGTACCCAACCTTCTTGTTTGGAAGACAGATGTCATTTGTTCCCAACTGTCTTGTTTGGAAGATAGATGTCAGTTGCACCCAACTGTCTTGTTTGAAAGATAGATGTCATTTGTACCCAACTGTATTGTTTGGAAGATATATGTCATTTGTACCCAACTGTCTTGTTTGGAAGATATATGTCAGTTGAACCATCTGTCTTGTTTGGAAGATAGATGTCATTTGTACCAAACAGTCTTGTTTGGAAGATATATGTCAGTTGAACCATCTGTCTTGTTTGGAAGATAGATGTCATTTGTACCCATCTATCTTGTTTGGAAGATAGATGTAATTTGTACCCAACTGTCTTGTTTGGAAGATAGATGTCATTTGTACCCAATTGTCTTGTTTGGAAGACAGATGTTATTTGTACCCAACTGTCTTGTTTGGAAGATAGATATCATTTGTACCCAACTGTCTTGTTTGGAAGATAGATGTCATTTGTACCCAACTGTCTTGTTTGGAAGATAGATGTCAGTTGTACCCAGCTGTCTTGTTTGGAAGATAGATGTCATTTATACCCAACTGGCTTGTTTAGAAGATAGATGTCATTTGTATCCAACTGTCTTGTTTTGGAAGACAGATGTCATTTGTACCCAACTGTCTTGTTTGGAAGATAGATGTCATTTGTACCCAACTGTCTTGTTTAGAAGATAGATGTCATTTGTACCCAACTGTCTTGTTTGGAAGATAGATGTCATTTGTACCCAACTGTCTTGTTTAGAAGATAGATGTCATTTGTACCCAACTGTCTTGTTTGGAAGATAGATGTCAGTTGTACCCAGCTGTCTTGTTTGGAAGATAGATGTCATTTATACCCAACTGGCTTGTTTAGAAGATAGATGTCATTTGTACCCAACTGTCTTGTTTGGAAGATAGATGTCAGTTGTACCCAGCTGTCTTGTTTGGAAGATAGATGTCATTTATACCCAACTGGCTTGTTTAGAAGATAGATGTCATTTGTATCCAACTGTCTTGTTTTGGAAGACAGATGCCAGTTATACCCAACTCTCGTGTTTGCTAGATGTATTTATTTGTTCTTGTAGTAGAGCATGGGACTTCCTTTATTCAAACACTAATAGACGCTGCAACGACGTGTAATTATATGCGAAACTTGTTTGAAAAAATCTAACAGAGAAATGACGTGACACATACCATCTTGTGTAGCATTTGTAACTTGTGAATGTTGGCATGCGCTCGAGACATGGTAGCAGACGGCTTCATCGCTAGCGCTCAAAAGGTAGCTACTCCATACTAGTATAGCTTCTAGGTAGCAGATAGTCAACCTTGGTAGCCTTGAAGCAGATTGAAAAGTTTTAATACTATTGTAATTGAACGACTAAATGTAGCAGCTAATATCCTAAATGATAAACTGTTGTAGCAAATTTAACAGTTTGACAAGATGTAGTAACAAATATAACACGTTGACAAGCTAAAAAAAACAGCCTTGACAAGAAGTAGTAGCAAATATAACATGTTGACAAGAAGTAGTAGCAAATATAACATGTTGACAAGAAGTAGTAGCAAATATAAAAGTTTGACAAGATGTAGTAGCAAATATAACTGTTTGAAAAGATGTAGTAGCACATATAACTGTTTGAAAAGATGTAGTAGCAAATATAACTGTTTGAAAAGATGTATTTCCCATGCAATAGAGTTATATTACAAGCCTTGGAAGATGACACTGGTGGCCGACAAGACTTTGTAGCAAATTTCGTAGTTAAACTAAATCTATTTGATCCATTTCTAATTAAGTAAGAATACTCAATACCTCTACGTATAGACGTCACAGATTTGAATGAAATTACCGGCCAAACTAATTGTTTATGCTCTAATATTATGATGTTGATAAAACAATGCTCTGTTTTATTAACTGTAAACTATGATTTATTTTATTAATTGTTGACTTGCCCCTGGCCTTTCTGGCAAACTGTTAATGATGACAGTAAGCAGGCCAGAATTAAACATCCATGACGTCATATCCGCAATCATTACCGATGCTGACATTTTGTGACGTGCAATCAGTGGAAAGTAAGACAGATAGGATTCGTTTTGCGCGTCAGTAACCAAGGAAATGATTTTATAACCAAACCTAAACAACTAGGGTTGAACCGGGAGCAGGTAGTTTTTGTACACCATTTCCGGTTATTTTGAGGAGATACCCGGTGGGTCCGAGTGTTACAAACAATAACTTATCATCTTCTATAATACATGCCAGCCTTTAAACCATAGGTCTACAGACAGTCCTACACCCTACCTGCCGGCCTTAAAAGGCCTGCAGAAAGTCCTTCACACTTCATGCCGCCCTTTAAACAATAGGCCTACAGACACTCCTACTCCGTACACTATAATTCTTACTGATGGCTAGAAACAGAGATGTGACTTGAAACAGAGATGTGACCTTGTATAACAATGACCTCACTGCACTGTACGAAGCCAGGTCAAGGGTATCTACGTGCACAAAATCAATCGATAACGATCAGCCGTGGTAGAAATGATCCCCTATTATAATGATCTGATGTTTTACTACTTCGATGTGATACGACTGTGAGGCAACAAAGGACCATTTGCCCTTTAAGATGTCTAACTTGAGATGCTCTTGTTACCACCGATTGCAATGTATGAGTCTTGCCATACATTGGCCCGACCAGTGGTGGTTTAAACATAAAAGACTTGTATGTAACAGATAGGGACCACATGCAGGGCCACAAGAAATGATGGGGATAAAGTTGCGTTGTCTTGAATGTCCAGGGGAATAAGCAGACGGATAACTTATGTTAAGTAGATACTTAATTGTACTTAGCTCGAAGACTAGTTGTAGAAATAATTGAATATCCATTGTACTTCGCTCGAAGACAAGTTGTAGGAATAATTGAATATCCATTGTACTTAGCTCGAAGACTAGTTGTAGGAATAATTGAATATCTATTGTACTTAGCTCGAAGACAAGTTGTAGGAATAATTGAATATCCATTGTACTTAGCTCGAAGACAAGTTGTAGGAGTATTTGAATATCCTCGTGTACTGCCTTGTATTGGGCTACTAAGGGCGGCTATGGAATGTGTCATATTGTAGCTTGTGTCTCGACCTATTTTCACTTCAACGTAGAGGTACAGCGTCCACGACTCCCCTCAACCCTATTTTGTTTTGATGTCGACGTCACCGATGATATGCGCAGGGCTGTAACAACCCGACCCCTCCCTTGATTGGGAAACGTTTGTTTACGCTCTATTTGTTCTAAAGAATGCTATCGGGTGATGCGATTGCTAGTATTTATTTTCGCGACGGCTCTCTGTCGTTCAGTTGCACCTTAACGCGGCAGCTTTCATAGCCAAGAGAGTCATTGTTAATACTTTTTCCGTAGACACAGAGGAGACTCAACGTACTAACACGATTGTACTCTTTATGTGTGTGCAATTTCATTTTTGTATCTTTTGAGGATTGCAATTTTTCACTTGCTGTGCTTTCACTCGATACAGTTTTTATTTCTTTCTCTTTGATTTCGTATTTTGTTATATAAAAATTGAACAATATACTTCAATCGAAGAATGTTTTATCACTAGTTTTGGTGCCGTTGTTCTTTGTATACTGTTATTTTTCCAGTTCTTTGTTATGTGTTGTCCATTGAGCGAGTCAAATTAGAAACAGATTCAATTTACAAAACCATAACGGTAGGTAACATTGGGGTAAACATGGGGAATAACCAACAATGTATGCCACCAGAAAATGAAATGTGAAAAAGTAAAGAGTCTTTCATATATAAGGGGAATAATTAACAAAACAGAAAAGAATAATAGTTAAATCCCCACATTTTTGTCATCAAAGAGTTTAACATTGTGAATAAGGTCAATGGTTTTAAGAAAGATTGAATGCATGCCGTCTACCATTGTGAGGTATCCTCCCCTGAATTGACCTCAATACTTAGATCTGATGTTTGCCAACTCGCGCGTTCGTCAGCGAGGAACTCTCGCGTTAATTGTCGAGATCCAATGAGAAAAAAATCATCAGTGCCGTCATCCGCAGGCTTATGTTGTACAGCCGATGACATCAGCAGGAGCAGGCCAGGTAACTAATCCATCATTAGGTCTTACATACATGTGGTATTAAATAAGGAACACGCATGTTAGATGTGGGTTACAGACACGTGGCATTAAATAAGCAGCGCGCATGTTGGATATTGGTTACAAACATGATGTATTAAATGACCATCAGGTATGTTGGATGTTTTCATCTTTGTTTTTCCCACTATGATGTTATGGGTCTACAAGAAGACAATGGAACTTGGGACAGCTGCGATGTCGAATCTTAGTCGTCAGGATTTGTAGGACTTGAAGGACTTGTAGGACTTGCAGGACTTCTTTGCGTAGACGATCAAGGGGCACTTAACACATAAAATAATATAAAATAAGAATATAATTGTTTACTAATCAGGTTATCAATTGGTTGTGAAAATATAACAAAGAATAGAGCACAGTAGACAACTCAAGAAGTATCCACTCGTGTCGCCGGAAGGGGGAACACCGTTCTATTTATTTGTTATGTTTTCATTTCTACTGTTCGCCGAGGAAGGCTTTATGCCGAAACGTCCTTGTTTTTTGTCCTGTTATCTTATTCAAGCTTTACACATACCTCGTTTTGCAATTTTATTCTGTCTGGTGCTAGGAGAAAAATAGAAGACAGTACTATTCGAGGCTGTCATCCCCACCCCCCTGGCCCTTATAAAAGTTGTCTACAACCCACTGTCCCGGTATTGCATGTGATTCTTTGAAGTAAAAAATGCGAATCTGTTAACTAACATGTTAACTAATATGTTAACTAATTTATTAACTTATCTGTTAACATATCTGTAAACGTATTTGTTAACCTATCTGTTAACTTGTCTGGTAACGTATCTGTTAACTAACCAATAACTAATCTGTTAACTAATCAATAACTAATCTGTTAAATAACCAATAACTAATCTGTTAACTAACCAGTAACTAATCTGTTAACTAACCAATGACTAATCTGTCAACTAACCAATGACTAATCTGTCAAAAAACCAATAACTAATCTGTTAACTAACCAATAACTAATATGTTAACTAACCAATGACTAATCTGTTGACTAACCAATAACTAATCCGTTAACTAATCTGTTAACTAACAAATAACTAATCTGTTAACTAATCAATGACTAATCTGTCCACTAAACAATAACTAATCTGTTAACTAACCAGTAACTAATCTGTTAACTAACCAGTAACTAATCTGTTAACTATTCAATGACTAATCTGTTAACTAACCAATAACTAATCTGTTAACTAACCAGTAACTAATCTGTTAACTAATCAATGACTAATCTGTCAACTAACCAACGACTAATCTGTCAAAAAACCAATAACTAATCTGTTAAATAACCAATAACTAATCTGTTAACTAACTAATAACTAATTTGTTAACTAACCAGTAACTAATCTGTTAACTAACCAATGACTAATCTGTTAACTAATCAAAAACTTATCTGTTAACTAACAAATAACTAATCTGTTAACTAACCAATGACTGATCTGTTAACTAAGCAATAACTAATCTGTTAACTAACCAATAACTAATCTGTTAACTAACCAGTAACTAATCTGTTAACTAATCAATGACTAATCTGTCAACTAACCAACGACTAATCTGTCAAAAAACCAATAACTAATCTGTTAAATAACCAATGACTAATCTGTTGACTAACCAATAACTAATCCGTTAACTAACCAATGACTAATCTGTTAACTAACCAATGACTAATCTGTTAACTAACCAATGACTAATCTGTCAACTAACCTTTAGTGACGTTTATACTACCCCTTTGTGAATCCCAACATATTTTCTCAGTAGATATAATCGATAAAAATCACTTAAATTAGGTTGCTGATCTCTGAACTTATGACAGAATGTTCAAAACAGATTGCTCATCTCTGAACTTATGACATAATGTTCAAAACAGCTTCCTCATCTCTGAACTTATGACAGAATGTTGAAAGCAGGTAGCTGATCTCTGAATTTATGACATCATGTTCAACGCAGGTTGCTCATCTCTGAACTTATGACAGAATGTTCAACGCAGGTTGCTCATCTCTGAACTTATGACATAATGTTCAAAACAGGTTGCTCATCTCTGAACTTATGACAGCATGCTCAAAGCAGGTTGTTGATCTCTGAACTTATGACAGCATGCTCAAAGCAGGTTGTTGATCTCCGAAATTATGACAGCATGCTCAAAGCAGGTTGTTGATCTCTGAACTTATGACAGCATGCTCAAAGCAGGTTGTTGATCTCTGAACTTATGACAGCATGCTCAAAGCAGGTTGTTGATCTCTGAACTTATGACAGCATGCTCAAAGCAGGTTGTTGATCTCTGAACTTGTGACGGCATGTTTAACGCAGGTTGCTGATCTCTGAACTTATGACGGCATGTTCCCAGTGTCCAATAAAAGCACAGTATTTTTTTTTCCAATTTTAAATGCTCTTCTTGGATCTGCTGAAATGACAGGACGTTGAAGAAGAGGCCCATTTCAAAGATACAAATCCTGGAGTCCAGATCGTTCATCATTCTGGCAATCATGACCGCAGACGGCCACTCCTATCAGCCTACGTTCAGGGATGACCAATCGAGAAGACGTTGTTTGTCCCACAACACGTCCAGACACTCGAAGAAGTAATTTAAGCATTGCATCAGCTCACACTTGGGCCTCCACAGCCAAGCTGGCATTTCAGGTTTGGGAAGGTTAAAGGTCAATGTTTTGCCCGGGAAATTAAAACGCTTTATTTCTATCTAGCTAAAAATGTGTCTTAGACATAAGGACCTAAATCACACATAATCTACTTAGCTAAAAATGTGTCTTAGACATAAGGACCTAAATCACACAGAATCTACTTAGCTAAAAATGTGTCTTAGGCTTAAGGACCTAAATCACACAGAATCTACTTAGCTAAAAAGGTGTCTTAGACATAAGGACCTAAATCACACATAATCTACTTAGCTAAAAATGTGTCTTAGACCTAAGGACCTAAATCACACAGAATCTACTTAGCTAAAAATGTGTCTTAGACATAAGGACCTAAATCACACAGAATCTTCTTAGCTAAAAATGTGTCTTAGACATAAGGACCTAAATCACACAGAATCTACTTAGCTAAAAATGTTTCTTAGACATAAGGACCTAAATAACACAGAATCTACTTAGCTAAAAATGTGTCTTAGACATAAGGACCTAAATCACACAGAATCTACTTAGCTAAAAATGTGTCTTAGACATAAGAACCTAATCACACAGAATCTACTTAGCTAAAATGTGTCTTAGACATAAGGACCTACTTCAAATAGCATATGCTTAGCTAAAATGTATCTATAAGCTAATAGAAATATATTTGAAGGCCATTGTATACAAGCAGAAAGGGAAACTGTTGCGGTAGAAAGTGATAATTTGGGGATAAGTTACAAGTTGGAGACATGTGACAAGTTTTAGGAGAATCGATAAGTTATGGATATGTGACAAGTTGGGGAGATGTGACACTTTTTGGAGATGTGACAAGTTGGGGAGATGTGACTCTTTTGGGAGATGTGACAAGTTCGGGAAATGTGACAAATTGGGGAGATGTGACTCTTTTGGGAGATGTGACAAGTTGGGGAATGTGACAAGTTGGGGAATGTGAAAAGTTGGGAAGATGTGACAAGTGGGGGGGATGTGACTCTTTTGGGAGCTGTGACAAGTTGGGGAGATATGAAAAGATTGGGGGGTGGGATGTGACACGTTGAGGAATTTTGACAGGATGAGGATGATAAATAGCTACAGAAGGTACTGCCAGTAACCACGTTCATTATAAGATCCCCAAGAAAGAGAAGTCAAACCGTGAGCAAGGAAACACAAAGAATAAAAGACAAGAACTATATTTGTTTTGTTTATTGATCAATCGAGGAATGAACCAAACAAAAACATTGAGGTTCACAGGCAGAGACAGTAAATGTCATTTCTTTATGCTTGTTAAAGAAATGAATTACTACATTAGACCAGAAGTCACGTGCACTGGTCTGACAGACCAGGGGGGTGGGATGTGGCAGGAGGAGTGTGACGTGTGGGTGGGGTCTAGCAGGAGGTGTGTGACATGGGGTGGGGTTTGGAAGAAGGTGTGTGACATGGGGTGGGGTCTGGCAGGAATTGTGTGACATGGGGTGGGGTCTGACAGGAGGAGTGTGACATGGGTTGGAAGGTCACATTTTAATGACACAGTTAATGCCTTTTTAATACAAATAATTTCTGACAAGGTAGCATCGACTTTTCCAAAGGCTGAACTCACAAGTTTAAAACAAAAACAGTATAAGTCCTTAAAGAGAACTATGACGTATTACCTATGATCTATTACCTATGACCTATTACCTATGACCTATTACCTATGACCTATTACCTATGACCTATTACCTATGACCTATTACCTATGACCTATTACCTATGACCTATTACCTATGACATATTACCTATGACCACGTTCACCGATATTTTCCACTTGATCCACACTACCCATACAACTGGATCCACACCAAGCCACACCAATCAACACCAATCCACACAACTGGATCCACACCGAGCCACACAGCTGGATCCACATAAATCCTCCCAACTGGATCCACACTAACCCACACAACGGGATCCACAATAACCCACACAACTGGATCAACACTAACCCATAAAACTGGATCCACACTAACCCACACAACTGGATCCACACTAACCCACACAACTGGATCCACACTAACCCACACAACTGGATCCACACTAACCCACACAACAGGATCCACACCAACCCACACAACTGGATCCACACCAACCCACACAACTGGATCCACACCAATCACAACTGAATCCACACACACCCACACAACTGGATCCACACTAACCCACACAACTGGATCAACACTAACCCACACAACTGGATCCACACTAACCCACACAACTGGATCCACACTAACCCACACAACTGGATCCACACTAACCCACACAACTGGATCCACACTAACCCACACAACGGGATCCACACTAACCCACACAACTGGATCCACACTAACCCACACAACTGGATCCACACCAATCCAAACAGCTGGATCTACAGCAACCCAAACACCTGGATCCACACCAGCCCAAAGACCTGGATCCACACTAATCCACAGAACAAATTGTATTCGGTCCAACCAAGAATGCTGTAACACCATCTGACTTAAATAATTCAGTAGATTTGCATTTAATGTGACCTTATTGTTCAAATTATTTCACCTTCATGCTAGTGAGCTCACAGTCGTAAGCTATTCTATTTGTCTGCTCGATGGACTAATGTCATTGTCACTCGATTCAGAATGATAGAATAGTATCACGGCCTTCAGGTACTTCACTAAACTATTGATCTCGTCCCTTTCATGTCATGTGACAGGGAAATATGTGGAATTGAATTTTATGTGATGAGTGAAATATGTAAGTGATAACTATTAAACAGAGGTGAGTGAATGGTGCAAGTGATAACTATGGAACAGAGGTGAGTGAATGATGCAAGTGATAACTCTAGAACAGAGGTGAGTGAATGATACAAGTGATAACTATTGAACAGAGGTGAGTGAATGATGCAAGTAATAACTCTAGAACAGAGATGAGTGAGAAGAAAACGTTTTTGTATCACTTTAAACTTGAACAATTTAAATATTGGAACATAACTAACACAGACCAGTTTGTCCGTGGGTTAGTTGTTAGGGACTTGAGTGTATAGTGTGATTGCGTGTTGTTTTGAGATTATGTGTGTTGTTTTATCTGTTATTCTTAGTATCTTGTGACGTATTGTGTGGACAGGGATATGACGTATTATTATTGTACTTTTGGGTGTGGAGTGTTGTTCTTTGATTACAGTACCGGCATTTGAAGAATGTGTTGATTAATAAAGTGATTTCATCTAAGAATTATAGTTGTGAAGAGTATATAATTAACCCCCCCCCCCCTAGACAACGAAGCCAACGAACCTATTAAGTAAGAATAGGTTTGTAACATTAGTGTTAGAGGCCAATCCTGGAATGACAATCGCCATCCTCTAATAAATATGACGTCCTTACTTCTAGGTTAGACGATGGAGTAGCAATGTAGTGTTGTCCTACACTTCGACGAGTGGCTGACTAGGCCAATCCTGGAATAGCAATCACCATCCTCTATTACAAGGTTGAATTCTCTAAAAGAAAAATATTCTAAGAAAAATAATTCTTGTGTGTTCATTGGGATCGAGACCGCAATGGCAATCACTCTTATCCTTATTCGATTTATTACGGGTTTTACTGAAAACACTGCAATTATTATTATTTAAAAAAAAATAATCCGAACTAAAGAAATATCTCCCGAAACCGTAAATTTTGTTTAGGCTCGTCGTAGTGCCGTAGTCTTAGGCTCGTCGTAGTGCCGTAGTCTTAGGCTCGTCGTAGTGCCGTAGTCTTAGGCTCGTCGTAGTGCCGTAGTCTTAGGCTCGTCGTAGTGCCGTAGTCTTAGGCTCGTCGTAGTGCCGTAGTCTTAGACTCGTCATAGTGTCGTAGTCTTAGGCTCGTCGTAGTGCCGTAGTCTTAGGCTTGTCGTTGTGTCGTAGTCTTAGGCTCGTCGTAGTGCCGTAGTCTTAGGCTCGTCGTAGTGCTGTAGTCTTAGGCTCGTCGTAGTGCCGTAGTCTTAGGCTCGTCGTAGTGCCGTAGTCTTAGGCTTAGAAACGTAGTCACGACGGTGAAAATGTCGGTTTAAACAGGTCTGCTAAAGAAAAGTTATAAGATAAATAGTCACAAGTAATTTTGAATTTGAAGCATGAATAAATAGACACATGTTATTCTGAATTAGAAGTATATATTATTATGGATTATGGTGAAGGATAAAAAGACGGGAAGTTCTGTAGTGGCACACGTCAAACCTAATGACTACATAGCGCCTACAATATCCATCCAATCAGTAATTTTAGTCTTGCCGGAGTCTAAAATCCTATCTTCAACTCAACAAACAACTGGTTCTAACTTCTAGGTTGTTCAACTTCCTGACTCAAAAAGCAGCTGGTTATGACTCCTAGGTTGTTGTATTCCATGACTTCACCAACAGGTTGTTCCGACTGGTTGTTCTAATGCCCAATAGGTCATGAGTTAAGCTCTGTGCTATATTTGTCTGACTCATGATTTACTGCATAAAAAAAGACTTAGTATCTTGAAACTAATGATGTCCCGGCCTGGTTTCAAGTATCTTTTAATACCCTTGATACCCGCATCCGGTATCCTGTCATACACTTTTGCTGTTCTACTTATTGTTTGACTGAAGTAACTGCATAATAATAAGGGGAATGTCATTAAATGCATTAAATATTCTATAAATGATTGGACATGGCATATTTTATCAGATTGAGAGTCCACGTAAGTGCATGAAATATCATAAAGAGAGTTCAAGGAGGACATGGCATATTTTATCAGATTGAGAGTCCACGTAAGTGCATGAAATATCATAAAGAGAGTTCAAGGAGGACAAGGCATATTTTATCAGATTGAGAGTCCACGTAAGTGCATGAAATATCATAAAGAGAGTTCAAGGAGGACATGGCATATTTTATCAGATTGAGAGTCCACGTAAGTGCATGAAATATCATAAAGAGAGTCCAATGAGGACATGGCATATTTTATCAGATTGAGAGTCCACGTAAGTGCATGAAATATCATAAAGAGAGTCCAATGAGGACATGGCATATTTTATCAGATAGAGAAGAGAATCCGGGGTAATTAGGGGATAGACTGTAATCAGCTTAGCACAATAGGAAATTAGTAAAACAAAGTAAGGTTAAACAGGAAAAAAAGAAAACGCAAGAAAACAACGAATGTGTCGGCAGGAAGTCTTCGTCAACGAAAAAACAACAGAAAAAAGATAATAATATATTTTAAAAAAAAAATTGCATTTAGCTAAGAAGTGGTATCCGATAGGGAAGCAAAAAAGGTTGTGTCCCACAATTCATTGGTTGTGTCCCACAATTCATTGGTTGTGTCCCACAATTCATTGGTTGTGTCCCACAATTCATTGATTTTGTCCCACAATTCATTGGTTGTGTCCCACAATTCATTGGTTGTGTCTCACAATTCATTGGTTGTGTCCCACAATTCATTGGTTGTGTCCCACAATTCATTGGCTGCTCCGCTCGGGTGCTGCTACACATCACGCAGTTTACTTGTTCATTCACCAGTGTCAACTACATCACGTGATTAAGACGTAAAAGATAACTCCAAGCTCGCCCCTGCCTGTGTTGCCCCTGCCTGTGTTGCCCCTACCTGTGTTGCCCCTACCTGTCATGCCCCTATCTGTGGTACCCCTGCCGTGGTGCCCCTACCTGTGGTGCCCCTACCCGTGGTGCCCCTACCTGTGGTGCCACTACCTGTGGTGCCCCTACCTGTGATGCCCCTACGTGTGGTGCCCCTGCCTGTGGTGCCTTAAATAATTTGATCCTCACAGGAAAACGGTTCTTGAACCCTGCGATGTCCAGTGAATATTAGTTTCCGTAGGTCAGTAACTTGATGTGCAACATCTTGACCTAAGTTTGATAAATTGACCTAAGTGCTACACCTTGACGTAAGTGCCATAAAGTGCTAAACATTGACCTAGGTGACAAAACTTCTCCTAAGGGCCAGAAACTGACCTAAGTGCTATAACTTGACCTAAGTGCTAATAACTTGACTTTAGTGCTATAACTTGACCTAAGTGCTATATTTTGACCTAAGTGCTATAACTTAACCTTAGTGCTATAACTTCTCGTAAGTGCTATAACTTTACCTTAGTGCTATAACTTCTCCTAGATTTATAACTTCTCCTAAGTGCTATTTCTTGACCTAAGTGCTATAACTTGACCTAATTGCTATAACTTGACCTAAGTGCTATAACTTCTCCTAGATGTTATAACTTCTCCTAAGTGCTATAACTTTACCTTAGTGCTATAACTTCTCCTAGATGTTATAACTTCTCCTAAGTGCTATAACTTGACCTAAGTGCTTTAACCACATATAGACTAAAGATTGACATTGAGCTGAGTGATTATAATTGCACCATTATGTTTTTTTCTTGGGTGAAGTCGCCCCCGCTTAGTCACCCCCCGCCTAGTCCCCCCAGCTTTATTGCCCCCGGCTTAGTTGCACCCAGCGTAGTTGCCCCAAGCTTAGTTGCCCCAAGCTTAGCAAAAGACATTATCTAAGCTAGCATGAAAGTTCTTCTCATTTCCAACTAGCATGAACATCGTTAGACAAACCATTGAACCTGTAGCCTACAAACTGTGCTCATATCCACCCACCTTCAACAGCAAAGATGTGACAGCTGTGACAGCTGTGACGGGCGTGACACAGGTGACGTAATGAAAAAAGTACTCACCCACAGACCACTTGAACTGCAAGTGGGACACACTGTGCGGTATCCACAGGGCAAGGATGACTAAGATGGCGCCGGGCTGAAATCCACCGATCCGTACCACACTTCTATAATCCATGGCCGGCGTGTGGCTGACCCAGGCATCTATTCAAGGTCACGCTTTAGATAATCCAAGGTAAATCCACAGGTAATCCAGTTTGGGTTGAAGTTATCGCGTAATCCCAAGAAAATATTGGAAGTTTGACGATAATCCAATTCTGAATCACGTTTCACCGGTCCTTAATTATACAACTCAAGGATTTGTTTGGTATTCTGCATGACTAAAACACAATTATTTCTCTTCTTGGTGTCATCAGGGCTTGCCAGGTTGGCTCGATTAAAACATTTAGTTACCCCAAGATCAATTTGCACGCTTCATCCGTCCATCCAGCAGTGTTCTCCTTTCTTCCAGCGTTGAGGATCTGTCAATGCTCCGACTCAAATCACACAGCTCACCTACCATGTCGATAGTGTGTGCTCATACCACAAGTTGAGAACCTTGGTTGTGTCACTCACACCTTAGGGCTAGTATTCTTTCATGTGTCCCTCCCTACTAAGTGCCGTGTACATCTGTGACGATCTCACAGTTTACTGTATCCCTGCACAAAAATAAACGAAAAAAAATGGTTCAGTTTAATATTATTTCTTGGAGTGTTCTATACTCAAGCAGTGTTCCCTTAATGGTGGTCCACGAAATTGTAATAATGTTGGAGTGTTCTATACTCGACCAGTGTTCCCTTAATGGTGGTCCACGAAATTGTAATAATGTTGGAGTGTTCTATGCTCGACCAGTGTTCCCTTAATGGTGTTCCACGAAATTGTAATAATGTTGGAGTGTTCTATGCTCGACCAGTGTTCCCTTAATGGTGGTCCACGAAATTGTAATAATGTTGGAGTGTTCTATGCTCGACCAGTGTTCCCTTAATGGTGGTCCACGAAATTGTAATAATGTTGGAGTGTTCTATGCTCGACCAGTGTTCCCTTAATGGTGGTCCACGAAATTGTAATAATGTTGGAGTGTTCTATGCTCGACCAGTGTTCCCTTAATGGTGGTCCACGAAATGGTAGTTAAAAATGTAGGTGTCATTTAACCATAGAGCCATAGATATATTTAACACATTAGAATCTTTTTTTTTTAATCGACGATTTCAGACGGAAGAAATATTATTTATATAAGTAACACCAAAAATTGATTTCGGCATAAGCATCGAAATGCTTATTCACATAAACTTTTGTGTGTGCTTTCTACTGGATTTTCATCTTTAAACCAAATAAAATAAAATTGCGAGCAAATAGGTGGCACGGATTGTTTATTATTGTAATATTCAAGAGTGAACGTAAGTTAGGCATCAAACAAAATATAGGCTAAGTATTAAAAAAAAACACAAAAAAACCTCTTTTATTCAGGAAACTTTGTTACACAAGTAGGACACTTTGTTACACAAGTAGGACACTTTGTTACACAAGTAGGACACTTTGTTACACAAGTAGGACACTTTGTTACACAAGTAGAACACTTTGTTACACACGTAGGACACTTTGTTACACAAGTAGGACACTTTGCTATACAAGTAGGACACTTTGTTACACAAGTAGGACACTTTGTTACACAAGTAGGACACTTTGTTACACAGTAGGACACTTTGTTACACAAGTAGGACACTTTGTTACGCAAGTAGGACACTTTGTTACACACGTAGGACACTTTGTTACACAAGTAGGACACTTTGTTACACAAGTAGGACACTTTGTTACACAAGTAGGACACTTTGTTACACACGTAGGACACTTTGGTACACAAGTAGGACACTTTGGTACACAAGTAGGACACTTTGTTACACAGTAGGACACTTTGTTACACAAGTAGGACCTTTAAGGAAAACACAAACGTTTTCAGTATAGTCATTGATGAAACTTGCGCTATTTGTATTTCCACTATTTGTATGTGTACTATTTGTATGTGCACTATTGGTATGTGCACTATTTGTATGTGCATTATTTTTATGTGCCCTAATTTGTATGTGAACTATTCATATGCTTTTTAAAAATTTCTATTTTTAAAAACTTTTCATTTTTTTCTAGCTCAACCTACATGGAGTAAATTAAATTTAACATTATGCTAATAATAACTGTATTTTAAAAGCATGCAGTCATCAAATAATGTATAAATAACACCATACCCTAATTTAAAAGACATTCGTTTATAATGAAATATAATTTGAAAACAGATTGCGACATATTTGATACTTAGAGACAACTGCATTAACAGTCTAGAACTTGATATTGATGTAATGGAGGTTTAATAACGAGTGATGCTGCAAAAATTCAATGAATACAAAAACCGACATATGCGAAAAACGTGGGCTCAAAATCGGGTGCAGCCAATTTTAGGAACAAAACCTTATGTATAATTGAATACTGTAAGCCTCTGACAAGATTAACCTTAAAAATATACGGATCAACCAATAAATCCAGCGTAGCAACATCTTGTCTCCTGATTGAAATCGGTTCAAGGCAACAGTTACCATTCTTTTTGAAATTGTTTTTATAAAAAAAAATGACAATTCAATAGTTTTTTTTTAAAGTAAAATATAAATGCTCTTTTGATCGTTGTAAATATTTTGCCCTGGGAGGGGGAGTACTTGACATTCACTGGGTGGCAGTGCCCCTCCCTCCCCACCTCCCCGAGAGATTGCTGGTTTCTACGTAAATAACGACAATATTAGTTCTTACGTACGTTTTCTACATGAACCTTTAAACAAGTTGCTACAAAGGTTGGGTTTTTTTTTGTCTTCCTATAACCAGACAGCGTTCTAAAGATTTATGTAGTATTGAAATAAATGTAAGCGTTTTTTCCCAATGTTCAACTTAGTTGTACATAACTATACATAGCTGTACGTAGCTGTACAAAGCTGTACATAGCTGTACATACCTGTACATACCTGTACATAGCTGTACATAGATGCACATAGTTATAGATTATTAAAATAATTTTTTAACATTCCAGGGTAACATTTTATATTGATTGATATACCACTGAAGGAGTTCAAAGAGTTCAAAATGTTCAAAGAGTTCAAAGAGTTCAGAGTGTTCAAAGAGTTCAAAGTGTCCAAACAGTTAAACGAGTTTAAAGTGTTCAAAGAGCTCAAAGTGTTCAAAGAATGTCATATATATTCCTTTACAACATGACCAACACATTACCATTCAGGCAACACACCATCGAACAAATGTACGAAGACAATATTTATATCCTCTGAGATGTCATCAAAACCACCGAGATGTCATCAAAATTACCAAGCATGACATTGAGTTGACTGAAAGATGAAACCAAAGCCACTAAGCATGACATTGAGTTGACTGAAAGATAAAACCACAGCCACCAAGCATGAAATTGAGTTGACTCAAAGATGAAACCAAAGTCACTAAGCATGACATTGAGTTGACTGAAAGATGAAACCAAAGCCAGCAAGCATGAAATTGAGTTGACTGAAAGATGAAACCAAAGCCACCAAGCATGAAATTGAGTTGACTCAAAGATGAAACCAAAGCCACTAAGCATGACATTGAGTTGACTGAAAGATGAAACCAAAGCCACTAAGCATGACATTGAGTTGACTCAAAGATGAAACCAAAGCCACTAAGCATGACATTGAGTTGACTGAAAGATAAAACCAAAGCCACCAAGCATGACATTGAGTTGACTCAAAGATGAAACCAAAGCCACTAAGCATGACATTGAGTTGACTGAAAGATGAAACCGAAGCCAATAAGCATGACATTGAGTTGACTCAAAGATGAAACCAAAGCCACTAAGCATGACATTGAGTTGACTGAAAGATGAAACCAAAGCCACTAAGCATGACATTGAGTTGACTGAAAGATGAAACCAAAGCCACTAAGCATGACATTGAATTGACTGAAAGATGAAACCAAAGCCACTAAGCATGACATTGAAAGATGAACCCAAAGCTAGCAAGCATGGCGTTGAGTTGACTGAAAGATGAAACCAAAGCCCCCAAGCATGAGATTGAGTTGACTGAAAGATGAAACCAAAGCCACTAAGCATGACATTGAGTTGACTGAAAGATGAAACAAAAGTCAAAAAGCATAACATTGAGTTGACTGAAAGATGAAACCAAAGCCACCAAGCATGACATTGAAAGATGAAACCAAAGCCATTAAGCATGACATTGAGTTGACTGAAAGATGAAACCAAAGCCACCAACCATGACATTGAGTTGAATTAAAGATGAAACCAAAGCCAGCAAGCATGACATTGAGTTGACTCAAAGATGAAACCAAAGCTACTAAGCATGACATTGAGTTGACTGAAAGATAAAACCAAAGCCACCAAGCATGACATTGAGTCGACTCAAAGATAAAACCAAAGCCACCAAGCATGACATTGAGTCGACTCAAAGATAAAACCAAAGCCACCAAGCATGACATTGAGTCGACTCAAAGATAAAACCAAAGCCACCAAGCATGACATTGAGTTGACTCTTAAGCTTTATCACCGAAAACAACGAAACCCTTCATTTTTTCATCAAGTCCACATATCTTTTAATCTGAAGAGATCTATACACTTAATCTCCAGTATGGAAACTCAGATTATATAATCATTGTTCTGAGTATAACGAAAGTAGTTGAAGAATCAGTGCATCAGACAACAACGCAAAGACGAGAGTTGTTTGACAAAGTTGATACATCTGCTTCAATCAAAAGTTGATTAAGAAAGTTGATACATGTGCTTCAATCAATAGTTGATTGACAAACTTGATACAACTGCTTCAAACAAGAGTTGATTGACATAGTTGATACATCTGCTTTTACGTGTAGTATGATGACTTAGTTGATAGACTTGCTTCTGTTTAAAGATGATTGTCACATTTGAAACATCTGCCTCTATGTATAGTTTATTGACATAGTTGATATTTTTATGGCATTCCTCAGACAAATAAATCTGGAAGAGATAGCTCTGTTGAAGACTCTGGCGCTGTCCCCTGGAATGACGTCAGACCACTATTGCGGGATGTCTGTGTCTGGAAGAAGTCAGCCGGTAGGTGGGGGGTGAGTCGTGACAATGCTTGTCTCGCAGATCAATACTCCTCGCGGTTAGAGACAGATGATATGATGAACCGTTCTAAGTGCTTGAGGGAAATGTGTGGATGTGGGGGTGAAATATGTGGGTGTGTGGGTGAAATGTGTGGGTGGTGGGATTAGGGTGGGTGTTGGTTATATAAAAAGAATCGTGCGGAAATTGTATGGCCAAGCTTAGCTTATTCTCTTGTACACTTTTGTATTGTACACTGTTGTATTTTACATTGTACACTGTTGTATTGTACATTGTACACTGTTGTATTGTACACTATACACTGTTGTATTGTACATTGTACGCTGTTGTATTGTACACTGTACACTGTTGTATTATACACTGTTGTATTGTACATTTAAAATTGCAGATTAACAGTAATATCTACGATTTCCAAACGTGTCTTTTACACACAGTCGCTCTGTCACGCAGTTGCTCTGTCACTCTGTTGCTCTGTCACTCTGTTGCTCTGTCACTCTGTCGATCTGTCACTCTGTTGCTCTGTTGCTCTGTCACTCTATCGCACTGTCACTCTGTCACTCTGTTGCTCTGTCACTCTGTCGCTCTGTCACTCTGTTGCTCTTTCAATCTGTCAATTCGGTTCAGAATGAATTTATAATAGGCTATTTGGCGAAAACATATTTTTGGGTGTGTGTGTGAGTGGGGTGTGGGGGTGAGTGTGGTCAGAGGGGTGTGGGGTGAGAGGGGTGTGGGGTGAGGGGGGGGTGGGGTGAGGGGGGNGTGAGTGGGGGTGAGTACGGTTTAGGGGTGAGTGAGGTGTGGGGTGGGTGGGGTGTGCGGTGAGTGGGGTGTGGAGATGAGTGGGGTGTGGGGGTGAGTTGGGTGTGGGGTGAGTGGGGTGTGGGGTGAGTGGGGTGCGGGGGTGAGTTGGGTGTGGTGTGAGTGGGATGAGTGGGGTGAGTCGGGTGTGGGGTGAATGAGGTGTGGGGTGAGTGGAGTTTGGTGTGAGTAGGGTTAGGGGGTGAGTGGGGTGTGTGGCGAGTGGGGAGTGTGGCGTGTGGGGTGTGTACGTTTGGGTGTGTGGCGTGTGGGATGGTGTGTGGGTTGTGGGAGTGTGTGGTGTGTTGTGTGGGTTTGGGAGTGTGTGTGGTGTGGGGTGTGTGGCAGTGTTTGGAGTGTGTGGGGTGTGGGTTGGTGAGGGAGGTTTACTGGGGTGTTGTGGAAGGCTTAGAGTACACCTAAAATAAGACATGAAGGTAAGTTGCATTATTTCTTTATATTTATTTATGGCTGGCTTTTAAAAGCTAACATATTTGATCAAATAATGCACTATTAGGAAATGGTGATACATTATTAGCATAAGCTAGACAAAGTTTAGGAAGACGACAACGGTAGATGAGTTGATTTACCATGGTCATCAAGCCATCATGATAGAAACGTGTACTTTACCATCCCGGCTGTGACACCTTCAACAAATTATCCCGCATAAATTGGTAATTCCATACGACATTACCTATAGATGGACTTCGTTTTTTTTTAACAAGACGTTATTTCAAAAGTGTTCATTTATTTACACCGCCGTCAATGAAACCTTTTACTAGTATGTACCGTAAGTTCTCGTCTCGAAGTTGATCTGGTGAATAGAACAGTTGTTTATTTTTTGGAAAAAAAAAAGGGGGGGGGGTTTGGTCCAGAATTATATCATATGCCTCGTGAATAAGTCAAAGGTCCAACGTTGGAGTCTCTGAACTTCTGTGATTTGTATAATTTTGTCAGATTTTTACCTAGCAGCAATCGCTAAACTGTATACTTAACTGTGGCTGGTGTCATCAGGCCAATGTGCTCTCGGTGTCAGTTGAATCAAGTGACATGACCACTATGGCTGGTGTCATTAGGCACACACTCTCTCATGGTCAGTGGTGTCATTAGGCATACACTCTCTCGTGGTCAGTGGTGTCAAGTGGTGTCAAGTGGCATGCCCACTATGGATGGTGTCATCAGACCTACATTCTCGAGGTCGCTTGTATCAAGTGACATGACCACTATGGCTGGTGTCATTAGGTCTACACTCTCCCGGTGTCATTAGGTCTACACTCTTCCAATGTCAGTTGCATCAAATGACATCCCATTTATTGGTGATCAGTTTCCTCTCTCCCTAGGACGAACGAAGCTCACGGACTCAGCATTCAAAGGCGACACATGTGGCTTGGCCTCCGATTTCAGTCCAGCACCAACAGCTGGTTTTCTGTCTGTGTGCGTGCATTTGTGTGAGTGTGTCTGTGTGTGTGTGTGTCTGTGTGTGTGTGTCTGTGTGTGTATGTGTCTGTGAGTGTGTGTCTGTGTCTTTGTGCCTGTGTGTCTGTGTGTGTGTACCTAACATCTACCGGGAAATACACTAACACTACCAGTAAGTCGACTTTGCCCTGCATTCAATGTACAACACTCTATTAAAACTAGCACTGACCCGTGGATAGCTCGTCTGTGCGCCTTAAACTGAAGTTAACAACTCAAAATGTACCGACGGATACACGAGTATACACGGCAGGTATCTAGTACAACTACAGTGGACGTCCACATGGGTAATCTACATGTGAAATTTACATGGTTAATCTACAGGGGTAATCTATATGGGTAGCATACATGGGTAGCCTCCATGGGTAATCTACATGGGTAATTTACATGTTTAATCTACAGGGGTAATCTATATGGGTAGCATACATGGGTAGCCTCCATGGGTAATCTACATGGGTAATTTACATGGTTAATCTATAGGGGTAATCTATATGGGTAGCATACATGGATAGCCTCCTTGGGTAATCTACATGGTAATCTATGGATAATCCACATAGGTAAACTACATTGCAAACCATATTGGTAAACATTTCGACTAAACTACCGCAGGAATTAGATTTTTATTGGGGTCCCCTGAAATGTAGATTGAGAACGAGAACAAAAATGTAACGTCATCTCAGCGGGGACAAATCATTGGTCTTGATATGTGTACAAGTCTCCAAGAGCTTGATGCATCATCCCGTACATTGGATCACTTGGTCGCCCCCCCACTCAACCATGGGTTACTAACGAATGACCACACTGTTGGACCTTGATCGAACCGATCTAACTAGCGGGTCACAACTAGCAGATCGTTTTCACACTACATTATGCCACGATTGACTTAGAGATCATGATATTTACGCAAGATTTGCACATGTGACGTGTGTGTGTGTGCCTGTAATTGTGTCCCTTTGTGCTCGGTCAATGGCAGAGTTTAATAAAGCTGGTTTATTCGATTTAAAAAAAAAGGGGGGAGGGGTGGGGGTGTAATCAATATCGCTCAACATCTGTGGCAGCAGAAGTGAAACAGCACCCCGATAGCTTTCACAATTTACACAGCTTCGCCCTGCGAACCAACGCCATGGGGAGTCAACTCCAAAGGTAATAAAACGGTGGTATTACCTCCCACGAGAATACGTTAATACAAATAAAGAGGCCGGTACAAGTTTATTTTATATTAGTTTTTTTATTAGTTTTTTTTTTTGGAGTATTTTTAAATTACCTATATCCTCAAAGTCGTCATCTTCATCAAAAGAGGGGTAAGACACCTGAAGACTTAAAGACAGGTAGCTGTCTTTCTTTATGGCCGGAGCTGCGCCGAGCTTCACATATTGAAATTGTTTAATTTAAAAAAAGGTTTTAAAAATTGAAAAACCTATCAAGTTTTTCATATTTGTTGACACTTTTTTTTTTAATGAAAAAAATGAAAAACCATAAAAAAAACAACAAAAAAGGATCAAAGAGAACAAACAAAGAAACATACAACCCCC
>CAXITT010000031.1:2447749-2501041 GCA_964033795.1 Lymnaea stagnalis
ATAACCATAACAGTACTATAACCATAACAGTACTATAACCATAACAGTACTATAACCATAACAGTACTATAACCATAACAGTACTATAACCATAACAGTACTATAACCATAACAGTACTATAACCATAATAGTACTATAACCATAACACTAGCTGTAAACTTAAATAACTCAAATAAGCTGTACAACTTGCAAATCGCTCCCGTTCAATGAATGTCAACTGGCGCAGTTCTCATCTAGTTAACATGTCGACGCGGTGCACCACCTGCCTTGTGACGAGGCCCATGAAACACAAACACTAGCGCTCGTTATGAGACGCCAGGAAACAGGTTGATCTATCAATCTTTGAGAGGAGGGTGCTGTAAATGGGAGGTGATAAGAGTGACAGATTTATGGATCATGGGAGGTCCAACCTGTGTTATTAAACGTCCACAACCTTCAAGTTTAATCTATTAAATAATCCAATAATCCAATAATCCCTTTCGTCCCAGGCGGTGTATGACAAATGTGTTTGTAAAGCTTTATCGGGAATCAGAGAAAGACAGCCGCAAAGATTTAATACCGAATTGAAGTGTCTCTTAATGGGGATGCATGCAGCCTCATTCTAGGCGTTAACTGCTTTGATTGTTGATGGACAGCTTTGAACAGTCCGTTTCACCGGAGTCAGGCGTCATGTCCAGCGTTTTGTTTTGAAACTGTAGCACGCGCAGTGTCATCAAGACACCATGGGATTTGGTGATGTCATGTATGAATTGTAGCAATTGCATAGTGATGATCTAGTCATAAGATCTTTTGTCAATGAGCTTTGTTTAGAGGATATGATCTTATGTCAATGAGTTTTTTTTGGGAGATATGATTTATGTCAATGAGGTTTGTTTGGGAGATATGATCTTATGTCAATGAGGTTTGTTTGGGAGATGTGATCTTATGTCAATGAGGTTTGTTTGGGAGATATGATCTTATGTCAATGAGGTTTGTTTGGGAGATATGATCTTATGTCAATGAGGTTTGTTTGGGAGATGTGATCTTATGTCAATGAGGTTTGTTTGGCAGATGTGATCTTATGTCAACGAGGTTTGTTTGGGAGATGTGATCTTATGTCAATGAGGTTTGTTTGGGAGATGTGATCTAATGTCAATGAGGTTTGTTTGGGAGATGTCATCTTTTGTCAATGAGGTTTGTTTGGGAGATGTGATCTTATGTCAATGAGGTTTGTTTGGGAGATGTGATCTTATGTCAATGAGGTTTGTTTGGGAGATAGAGAGATTCTGTTAGCTTAAACAGTTGCCTGTGACAGAACGATTCTGTTAGCTTAAACAGTTGCCTGGGACAGAGAGATTCTGTTAGCTTAAACAGTTGCCTGGGACAGAGCGATTCTGATAGGTTAAACTGTTGCCTGTGACAGAGCGATTCTGTTAGCTTTAACTGTTGCCTGGGACAGAGCTATTCTGTTAACTTAAACTGTTGCCTGGGACAGAGCGATTCTGTTAGCTTAAACTGTTGCCTGGGACAGAGAGATTCTGTTAGCTTAAACTGTTGCCTGGGACAAAGAGATTCTGTTAGCTTAAACTGTTGCCTGGGACAAAGAGATTCTGTTAGCTTAAACTGTTGCCTGGGACAGAGCGATTCTGTTAGCTTAAACAGTTGCCTGGGACAGAGCGATTCTGTAAGTTTAAACTATTGCCTGGGACAGAGTGATTCTGTTAGCTTAAACAGTTGCCTGGACAGAGCGATTTTGTTAGCTTAAACTTTTGCCTTTGGCTAGAGTGATTCTGTTAGCTTAAACTGTTGCCTGTGACAGAGCTATTCTGTTAGCTCAAACAGTTGCCTGGGACAGAGTGATTCTGTTACTTTTAACTGTTGCCAGGGACAGAGAGATTCAGGTAGGCTTAAACTGTTGCCTGGGACAGAGCGATTCATTTTGTCTTAAACAAGTTCCCTCATTAAATTCACTGTGTTGTTACCTTAACACAGCTGGTTGATTAATGTCTTATTAATGAGACTCCTACATGATTAACGCGACATTAGTGTGAACAAATGAACCAGAACTATCAATACCGATTACGACCCAGTACGGTCTCGGTCTGATGAACTGAACTAAAAATGAACAAAACTGTGAATAAAACCTTTCAAATGAACGCACCTCTTAAATATGGCTGTCCAGACCTTATCTGAGTGTGTAACAACATAAGCTATCAATAGAATACTGCGTTGCTATGTAACAATATAACCTATCAATAGAAAACTGTGTTGCTATGTAACAACAAAGGCTGTACATAGAATACTGCCTTGAAACATCTGCTCTCATTGACCTTCAGGTCGACCTTGATAGCAAGCGCTATAGAAGCTCAACTGAAATCATTCGCGAACTGGGTGTGAGTGCGACCAGGTGTTGCGAATAGAATCTAGGTCATAACTTCATGTGAACTATTTTCATAGACCACAGAATTGTAACACAAATCTTATTTTAAGCATACTCACTTTCTCTCTCACACACTCACACTGACGCACGCACACACACACACACACATAAATCACACACGCATGCTCTCACACACACAAGAGCACGTACGCACACATGCACTAAACACACATAAAACACTAACACAGAGAATAAATGTGGAAACTAACTTGTAAAATCTCGTCAAAGTCTGTAGTGACTGTAGGACAGTGGTTCTCAACCTTTCTAGTGCCGCGACCCCTTAATACAGTTTCTCGTGTCATGGCGACCCCCCAGCCACACAATTATTTTCGTTGCTAATTCATAGCTGTAAGGATATATGTTTTCAGATGGTCTTAGGCGACCCATGGAAAGGGTCCCGCGACCCCCAAAGGGGTCGCGACCCATAGGTTGAGAACCGCTGCTGTAGGACATTGTAAACACATTGGACTAAAAGCCTTTTATTTGTCTGTGGAATTGGAATATTATCGGGAAGTGATGGTCTAGCCCTAAACAGCTAACGTCCAGTACTCTATAGCTGTATCTTTACCATTTTACTCATTGTTTTAAAATTGTACAAGCTGTGCTTAATAGTTTACTAGCTGTGTTTAACAGTTACGAGTTGCGTTACAAATTTACTAATTGTGTTTGATAGTTTACTAGCTGTGTTAACATTTTACAAACTGGATTGAATAGTTAACTAGATTTGTTTAATACTTTACTAGCACTAGCAGTGTTTAATATTTTCCTGTGTTTAATATTTTGATAACTGTGTTTAATATATTACTAGAAGTGTTGTGTTGCTCGGTGTTCTTAAGTTCTCTCAAACCGTTTGGTTAACATTTACTTTGTGTTAACAATGGCAATAGAAAATACATTTCTAAAAAAAAAAAATTTTTAAGAAAGTTTCAAACTATCCAATGAAAAGGCATGGATATTTTTTTAAAATATCAAACGGATGACATATCTCTTTACTTGATGGAAGTTATTTCTACACTTTTCGTTACAAGTTTAAAAAAAAAATTAATCATGCCTATTATTTTTTTGAGAAACCTTCCAAATTTGAATGAGAAACAATTTTTTTTTTTAAATGTAAAGGATTGAATTTCTAGTTTGTAGAGGAATCGGTTAACTGAAAGACATCGCTAGTGTCACGCTAATTGAAGTGGGACTGTGTGTTGGCTACTGTGACATATGCCAGACACCAGTGTTTGTGTTCTATGTTGGCTCCTGAACCAGGCTCAAATTGTTGTTGGGCTCTATGTTGGCGCCGGCACCAGACACCAGTGGTTATGCTCTATGTTGGCGCCTGCACCAGACACCAGTGGTTATGCTCTATGTTGGCGCCTGGACCAGACACCAGTGGTTATGCTCTATGTTGGCGCCTGCACCAGATACCAGTGGTTATGCTCTATGTTGGCCCCTGTGTCAGGCGCCATTAGTTGTGCAGTATTAAAGTCTAGCTATGCCGCTGACACGGCAGATCACGGACAGGAACTCGAGAGCTTATTTCACGCGTGCTTTCCAGAACTTTAAGATGCAAGCAAGCTGGTTTTAGCTTCCCTAGAGTCAAAGATGGGTGTCAATCTGACGCTGTATAATCCTCTGGGTGCGCAGACTTTGGTCTCATGTCTGACTGAATATTCCCTACCTCTGTACACAAATTTCTGTCTGTCTGTCTGTGTCCGTCTGTCTGCACCTATAGCAACACACGGTGGCTGCAACTTTATAGGTCAAGTTTTCGCCGTTTTTAATGAAACATGTTTAGCATCAAGATGGGTTTGTACTTACGACAACAATAACTCATTTTTTTTAAAATAAGTATTTTTCCCGTCTTTGGAGGTATTTGTAGATCCTCCCCGGCAATGTTGCAGTACTGGGTTCGTCAGTTCATTCCGTTGGACTTATTTACCTACTCCTAGTGACGACAACAGAGAAAATCAAAGCTGCTACAGAGTGGTTGTAGGTTAGTCTCGCCACACTTTCTGTCAGCATAAATCTAAATCAGTCTGATTTCGAGATTAGCGTCCACATTCCTTTAGCTGCGATAGTTGGCGAGAGTTCTTTTAACCCCTGACTCTTCACCTATCTTTCCACTAATACAATCTGTTTATCTGGACGCTAATACAACGTGCTATCCTATTTAACGCATCGTTAAAAAATCATTTTAAAAAACTCTATAGTTTAGCGGTAAGAATATGTCTGTTTTCATCAAAAATCGATCTGTCTGACGTGTTTAACTTTGCTCTGAATCTAAGCTTAGCCAGCGAGACGTCAGACACTTGAGCTAGACATGACAGATGCCATTATTTCAAATGTCAGACATTGATATCTTCCCACAGACGTTGCCAAAAAAGAACGAATTGCGAAACAAATGAATTAAGTTCAAACGAAAATAGAAATAAAAGAAAATCAAGAGACCTTTTGCAAGTGGTTATTTGCAAAGTGAAAAGTGGAGTTCTGATTCTTGATAGTTCGTTCATCTTCAATGTGTAATGGTGATCAGCAATAAACTATTGCATCGAGACTGTATTTCTCACCCCATAAATTCCACTTCCAGTCCCACTTCCCGCCCCACTCCCAGTCTCAGTTTCACTCACATTCTCAGTCCCACTCCTATTCTCACTCCTAGTCCCTTTCCTAGTCCCACTCCTAGCCCCACTCCTAGTCCCACTCCTAGCCCCACTCCTAGCCCCACTCCTAGCCCCACTCCTAGCCTCACTCCTAGTCCCACTCCTAGTCCCACTCCTAGTCCCACTCCTAGCCCCACTCCTAGCCTCACTCCTAGCCCCAATCCTAGCCGCACCGGGTCAGGGTGAGGGTCGCCCACTCCCAGCCCCACTCCTAGCCCCACTCCTAGCCCCACTCCTAGTCCCACTCCTAGTCCCACTCCTAGTCCCACTCCTAGCCCCACTCCTAGCCTCACTCCTAGCCCCAATCCTAGCCGCACCCCCAGTCCCACTCCCAGCGCCACACCTAGCCCCACACCTAGCCCCACCCCTAGCCCCACTCCTAGCCTCACTCCCAGTTCCACACCCACTATTTCAATGTTTTATACTTATGGTAAAGAAAGTAGCAATAAATATTTTTACTTTCAAAATGACACACATCCTTTTTTTCAACTTGAGATGGTGACACATGTACACCTGTCACTGGATGACAGGTGGCATTGACTGACAGAATGAACCCCTATAACAACAGAAAAGGTTATCAGGTAGCCATTGAACCCATGTTGTATGCCACAAGTGACATCGGATAGCCCATGTTGTATGCCACAAGTGACATCGGATAGCCCATGTTGTTTGCACGGATCAACTGGTTATTTGGTTTGTCTGGGTCTTTCTTCGAGTGTTTTCAACCTAGAGTGTACGCTGGCATGCCACCTGGGAATGTGAGCTCTTGTTCAAGGTGAATGTTCTGTAATCAGGCGTGTCATCCTTCCATTTTGTTTTTCTCCACTGCACACTAGGGATGCTATTTAGTCATCTTTACAATGCAGCCAAGTATAGCGTAGGCCTGGCCTATTTTTTCGTTTCAACACAGGGTTATTTTTAGTCACCTGCACTTTTCTCGTTAATATGGCCTAGATATTGACATGACCGTCTAAATGTGCAGTGTAGTCTCCTACCTACCCAGCCCTTGGTTATGAAAAGTTTGCCGTTCGAATGCGGTCCATTTTTTTCCCTCAAGAATGTCATTAGATGGCGTTATTTCTAGAATTTCTTCACTAGAACGTTCGGATTTTTAATTCCTTTATAAATGCCATCAAGGGTACAGAGTGAGACAGATAGAGAGAGCGAGGAGAGACTTTTTGCTATAAGTGACGTTATATTGTTTGAACGTGTAAATGAATATTTGTATTTTGAAGAGTGCACCTTTTTTCACTTGCAGTAAGTTGATATACATCTTTTGCTTCTGTACTAAAATGTGTATTTGTACAGAAATTTATTTGTACACTTGAATAAAATATCGTTGGTATCAGTAACTCTGATGTCGCTTTCTTTGCATAATGTTTTTGTAAGTCCTTTTTTTATGTTTAAACAGATTACATTTTCAAAACCAGTGGCCGCCCACCGCCCGGTCTGTAGTAAACAATGGCACCAGTGGGCGCCTGCCACATAGCGCTCATCTAGTGTAGTTCTTGAAAAGAAATAATTCTATAACCCTACGGGGAAGTCCATGTTCGTAAGAAAAATTTCACGAATGACGTCAAATGACGTCAAAGAAATACTCTCTATTTTTAATTTATTTTTTCTTTCATTTATATAGCATGGCCTTTAAAAAAATTTAAAGATTGAATGAATCGGGAACAAAGATAACAATGGGTTATTCCATTCCTAGCCTCTGTCCATCTATATATAGACATCTAGAATGTCAGCAGATAGATTTCAATGAACAACAGAAGTAAATGTCAGGGGAAAAAAGTATCAAATTTCAAATTGTTATTGCTGGCGGTGTTCAAATGTTGTCATGAGTCTGTTTTTTTTTTTACGTCCTGAAAAAAAATTCCATCGTGCCAAGCCAGCGCCTGATGCATCCATGTGTGCGTCATAGGATTGATGGATTCAACTATGGATGTTAAAAGGTTGAAAGAACTGACATAAGATCTTTGTGTATGTAAAAAGGGGGAGGGGGTGGTTAAGTTATTTGCCAAGCCAAAGATTAAACGAGCCGTGCTATGTAATATTGATTTATTTGCTTTAATTTTAGAAGTTGTCCAAATAAGTTAGAGCTTCATTCGTCACGTGCTTCAGTTGTCACGTGCTTCAGTTGTCACGTGCTTCAGTTGTCACGTGCTTCAGTCGTCACGTGGACACGCTGCACAGATGCAATGAAGTGGAACTATATTTAAAAATGAATTTAAAAATTTGAAAATAAAAAAATCCTTAACTTCCAGGAAATTGGAGTTTTAACGAAATGAATCTAATCTTCCTTTTCGCTTAGAAACTTGCAAAATATAAATCATCGGAATGCTAAAAAAAAAAAACCAATAAACACAACAACCAACAAAGCTCTGAAAAGATCAGCTTCTATACTTAGACTATAGCAGCGTTGCCTAGGGGCACATTATGCATAGTTCATAGTGTTATGAAACAATGGCTTCTATGCTTATAGCAGCGTTGCCTAGGGGCACAGCCTGCATAGTTCATAGTGTTATGAAACAATGGCTTCCATGCTTATAGCAGCGTTGCCTAGGGGCACAGTATGCATAGTTCATATAGTTATGAAATAATGGCTTCCATACTTATAGCAGTGCAGCATAGGGGCACAGCCCATAGTTCATAGTGTTATGAAATGGGGAACTTTAAATAACAAACTTCGCTTAACATGAAATAAGCGACTGTTTAAAATGATGGCATTCCTGCATGCAATTATGACAAATAGTCAGAGATCTTGTCCGCGCTAGTTACAGTCATAATACTGTAGTTGCGCAATAACATATTTTCGACTGGCATCTACTCAAAAGGTCATTTTCCCGACAACATAGACATCAAATCTTACATTTTCTGACAACATGCACACCGGATCTTAACTTTTCTGACAACATACACACTCAATCTTATATTCTCTGACAACATACACACCAAATCTTGTATTTTCTGACAACATACACACCCAATCTTAGATTTTCTGATAACATACACACCAAATTTTAGATTTTTCTTGAGAAATCTACAGACAAAGTTATTTCCCCTCTATCATTTTCGGCCAGCCTCAATTGTTGACCAACACATTTCTATATCTATTGTTAATCTCACATACATTCGATGAATCTACTGCAAAACTCATCTAAGAGAAGATGACTAACCAACCAGGCGGTTCTAAAGGGGACCCATTCCAAAAGGGGAATCTGTGTTAATGAAACTGGGCCTGGTTTCAATTAGGGACTAATTATTTCCCCTTATTTTACCTGTGGAAAGAAAAGAGCTCTGCCTTGTTGAGACAACGTACACATTGAAAAAACAAAATGGACGTTCATATAATCTCGAACGTTATAATTGGAAATTGTTGTAGTGAAAACACTAAGTACAATTTGGTTTCAATTGACCAGGCCAGGATTTTGCCAGTTTTCGGAATGTTTCATTGAGATGTCTCAAGGGGAACAATTGTAACAGGAAAGATACTTTCTTTCTTTAGTGGAGTTGCTTGTGCTGTTATTTCCCTTCATTTAAGCTAAAATTATCCATTCTGAAAGGGCCCCAAGTATAGTGTTCATTTCTTATACAGAGTTCATGTTGTCCAGACGGCAACCATGCTGTCTAAACAGCAACCATGCTGTCCAGACAGACCCCATGTACTTGGTGGACTGTGACAGTCAACTGTAACAAACATGCTGTCCAGACAGACATCATTCACTTGGTGGACTGGGACAATCAGCTGTAACAAACATGATGTCCAGACAGACATCATTCACTTGATGGACTGTGACAGTCAGCTGTAACAAACATGCTGTCCAGACAGACCCAATGTACTTGGTGGACTGTGACAGTAAGCTGTAACAAACATGCTGTCCAGACAGACACCATGTACATGGTGGACTGTGAGACAGCTTTTTAAAAAAAAAACATGGCGTACTGGAACAAGCAGCTTGACAAGCCTGGTGAAATCTGACATGCATATTTTGTTTTACCACAGACTACACCATTTTGAACCACTTACATTATCTACCTCTGGGCTCAAGATAACAACCAGGAGACGCAAAGTTTGAGAGTCCCTGGGCGAGCAACTGGCCCACTTGCCCGTCAATTAAACATTGGCCATTGACAAAGGTGAGTCATCACCTGAGCACCACGCAGATGTTCCTCGTATGAATATCAAGCGACACGTGTTGCCGTACCGGCATCTGATACCCAACAAGATCTCGTCGGTCGAGCCACCCACAGGGATTCCCGTTCGGTTAAAACGTCATCCCAGACGAAGTGAATGACACAGGCCAATTCTATATAGACCCAGGCAGATGGTATCGTTTGGTTATAAAATCATTTCTAGATAAGGTGAATGGGATCCATTGAGACCCAGGCAGATTTACCGTCATACGAGACAAAGTGGATTCTATCTATAGAGACCCAGGCAGATATCACCGTCATACGAGACAAAGTGGATTCTATCTATAGAGACCCAGGCAGATATCACCGTCATACGAGACAAAGTGGATTCTATCTATAGAGACCCAGGCAGATATCACCGTCATACGAGACGAAGCGGATTCTATCTATAGAGACCCAGGCAGATGGTACCGTCATACTAGACAAAGCGGATTCTATCTATAGAGACCCAGGCAGATATCACCGTCATACGAGACGAAGCGGATTCTATCTATAGAGACCCAGGCAGATGGTACCGTCATACTAGACAAAGCGGATTCTATCTATAGAGACCCAGGCAGATGGTACCGTCATACTAGACAAAGCGGATTCTATCTATAGAGACCCAGGCAGATGGTACCATCATACTAGACAAAGCGGATTCTATCTATAGAGACCCAGGCAGATGGTACCATCATACTAGACAAAGCGGATTCTATCTATAGAGACCCAGGCAGATGGTACCATCATACTAGACAAAGCGGATTCTATCTATAGAGACCCAGGCAGATGGTACCATCATACTAGACAAAGCGGATTCTATCTATAGAGACCCAGGCAGATGGTACCGTCATACGAGACAAATCAACTCTTCTGCCTATGTTATATAAATTAACAATTCATTTATGTAATCATGTCCAGCATTGAATCCATCAATAAGTTGGCTTGGTAACTTCTCCGTCAACACCTGACACAGTTACACATAACGACACACGCAGTTACACCAATGAAACATTTTCTAACATAAATAAATCATTATGTAAATGTAAGGGCTCAGAACTATGTCGCCATGGTCGTAAACTGCGCATCTAATGCCCCAAATAAACCTTGAGGCCCGTATGGAATCTCTGAGAGCTAATTGCGCCCGCGGGGCAATACATCAGGGCACATCAGAGACGGCTTGACACTAATCATGATGGAACGCCCCTGCTCAGCTCGGTCAACCAATCGATGACTACGCCCCTGACGTCCACACTTAATGAGCCCTTAAATGCGCCTCTCCGTCATTGATATTACAAATAATCTTTGCTGTTGCCAAGGGCAGGCAAAAGCTGTACGAAACATATGTGAAGGCGCCCTCTTCTTAAGGTAGGCGCCCTATTCAGAAGGTAGGCGCCCTGTTGGGAATGTAGGCGCCCTCTTCTGAATCTAGGCACACTCTTCAAAATGTGGGTGCCCTCTTCCCCATAATGTACATATTACATTAAGTAAAAAACATTGTCTCATAAAACCACTGTCCATTTCGGCGCCATCCCCACTTTCGTACGTCACTCGAGTGTTAAGATACATGAGACATGACTTTAACAATGTTGGACTGGATCTTATGGAAGTGTGTTAAGATACATGAAATATGACTTTATGTAGGACTGGATCTTATGGAATAATGTTTAGATACATGAGAGATGACTTTAACAATGTTGGCCTGGATCTTATGGAAGAGTGTTAATATACATGAGATATGACTTTAACAATGTTGGCTGGATCTTATGGAAGTGTGTTAAGATACATGAGAGATGACTTTAACAATGTATGACTGGATCTTATGAAACAGTGTTAAGTGATTTGAGAGATGACATTAACAATGTTGGACTGGATCTATTTGAAGAGTGTTAAGAAATATGAGAGATGACTTTAACAATGTTGGACTGGATCTGATGAAAGAGTGTTAAGTAATATGAGAGATGACATTAACAATGTTAGACTGGATCTTATGGAAGAGTGTTAAGATACTTGAGAGATGACTTTATGTTGGACTGGATCTTATGGAAAAATATTTAGATACAAGAGAGATAACTTTATGTTGGACTGGATCTTATGGAAGAGTGTTAAGATACTTGAAAGATGACTTTGTGTTGGACTGGATCTTATGGAAGAGTGTTGAGATACATGAGAGAGTGACTTTAACCATGTTAGACTAGATCTTTGGGAAGAGTGTTAAGATACATGAAAAATGACTTTATGTTGGACTGGATCTTATGGAGGAGTGTTAAGATACATGAAATATGACTTTATGTAGGACTGGATCTTATGGAATAATGTTTAGATACATGAGAGATGACTTCATGTTGGACTGGATCTTATGAAAGAGTGTTAAGTAATATGAGAGATGACATTAACTTTGTTGGACTGGATCTTATGAAAGAGTGTTAAGAAATATGAGAGATGACTTTAACAATGTTGGACTGGATCTTATGGAAGAGTATTAAGTAATATGAATGTTGACTTTAACAATGTTGGACTGGATCTTATGAAACAGTGTTAAGTAATATGAGAGATGACATTAACAATGTTGGACTGGATCTTATGAAAGAGTGTTAAGTAATATGAGAATGACATTAACAATGTTGGCCTGGATCTATTGGAAGAGTGTGAAGTAATATAAGAGATGACATTAACAATGTTGGACTGGATCTTATGAAAGAGTGTTAAGTAATATGAGAGATGACATTAACTTTGTTGGACTGGATCTTATGAAAGAGTGTTAAGTAATATGAGAGATGACTTTAGCAATGTTGGACTGGATCTTATGGAAGAGTGTTAAGTAATATGAGAGATGACTTTAACAATGGTTGACTGGATCTTATGAAAAAGTGTTAAGTAATATGAGAGATGACTTTAGCAATGTTGGACTGGATCTTATGAAAAAGTGTTAAGTAATATGAAAGATGACTTTAGCAATGTTGGACTGGATCTTATGAAAGATTGTTAAGTAATATGAGAGATGACTTTAGCAATGTTGGACTGGATCTATTGGAAAAATAAACGTCAAAATAATTGAATAGGAGGAAAATGAAATAAATGGGAAAAAAGTGTGTTTGTGGGGGGGGGGGGGAATGAAGGGGGGAAAAATTAAGGGGAGAGAAAACATTAAGCGGGAGGCAGAAAAACATGTAGTAGGAGGCAGAGAAAAAATGGAGTGAGAGGTAGAAAAAAACATGTAGTGGGAGGCAGAGAAAAAATGGAGTGAGAGGTAGAAAAAAACATGTAGTGGGAGGCAGAGAAAAAATGGAGTGAGAGGTAGAAAAAAACATGTAGTGGGAGGCAGAGAAAAAATGGAGTGAGAGGTAGAAAAAAACATGTAGTGGGAGGCAGAGAAAAAATGGAGTGAGAGGTAGAAAAAAACATGTAGTGGGAGGCAGAGAAAAAATGGAGTGAGAGGTAGAAAAAAACATGTAGTGGGAGGCAGAGAAAAAATGGAGTGAGAGGTAGAAAAAAACATGTAGTGGGAGGCAGAGAAAAAATGGAGTGAGAGGTAGAAAAAAACATGTAGTGGGAGGCAGAGAAAAAATGGAGTGAGAGGTAGAAAAAAACATGTAGTGGGAGGCAGAGAAAAAATGGAGTGAGAGGTAGAAAAAAACATGTAGTGGGAGGCAGAGAAAAAATGGAGTGAGAGGTAGAAAAAAACATGTAGTGGGAGGCAGAGAAAAAATGGAGTGAGAGGTAGAAAAAAACATGTAGTGGGAGGCAGAGAAAAAATGGAGTGAGNTAGATAGATAGATAGATAGATAGATAGATAGATAGATAGATAGATAGATAGATAGATAGATAGATAGATAGATAGATAGATAGATAGATAGATAGATAGATAGATAGATAGATAGATAGATAGATAGTCAAAGGTTTCGAATTAAATCTAGACAAAACTTAAATCTATATATATAATTCGCCAGCAAGGATGAAACAAGACGCAGGCTATTTATAGATACGCCAGAGTGTGGTTCAATAATGAGTTCACTAATAATTCCCGATAACTACGCTACATGATATATTTCTATTTTTAATAACGCAATTGCGTTTGGTGCATAATATTTTATTTTCAGAAATGAAATCGTCTCAATTAAAGTATTGGTTAAAAAATATTCGCTTGAATGAGAATATTAATATAGTTCATGGGCGTGAAATAAAAATTGTGCAGTGACGTATCATGGGGAAGGGGTGTAGCAAATATTGGGATTCTCAAATGTGCGTTACTTGAGTTCATGTTTTGACAAGTGACTTTACTAGATGGGAAGTCCACGCAATGCTGTCACCAATGTTTGGCGGGCTATATCTAGTATGTTTGATGTTTTATTGAATTTTGAATGAATTTTCAGTCAAGACTTCATTTGCGTAATGCTTTTTAAACAGTGTTTCTTTCAGAAATTTTCGGGGGGGGGGGGTTGGGGGGGCACGCATTTCATATTTCCGGGGGGGGGGGCACTTCAGATTTTTTTTTGGGGGGGGGCAGTGCCAGTTGATTTATTATTTAACATATTTTTGCTCCGGAGGACACTTGGTTTTCCACGACGTTTGGGGGGGGGGGTGGTGGAGGGCAGTGCCCCCCCCCCGGAGATATAGCTGAAAGAAACCCTGTTTTTCAGAAATGCAAAATTATTTTCTATTTTTAATGCGCTTTTACTCGTCTTTCATAGAAAGTATTAAAAAAAATAAAATTGTAGCAATATATTTTAAAATTTCTAATGGTTATTATCAAACACGTATTCTTTAAATCATCGCCAACAGTAGAATTATTTATTTGTTGAGACTTTCAATTCTTACATAATCCTTCCTCAGGTAACTGAACTATTCACCTATCCATAAAACTAAAAAAATTAGATCTGAACCCACACACCGAACCGTTCACCCCGACGAAGCAGACGCGATCAAACACTTGAAGATGAGAGACAGTGTCAGCCAGCCTCCTCCGACCCAATATTCTTGGCCAGCCGTTCGCCGGGTGCGCACTGCAGGAGAAAGACACAATCTTAAAATTCCACGCGTGTAAGCATACAAATTATATGCCGTGGTTCTGTCTGCCACAAATGTGTCTTTTTTCTGTCTGCCACCAATGTTTCTTTTTTCTGTCTGAAACCAATAGGTCTTTTTCTGTCCGAAACCAATGTGTCTTTATTATGCCACAATGTGTCTTTATTCTGTCTGCCACCAATGTGTCTTTTTCTGTCTGCCATTAATGTGTCTTTTTATGTCTGCCACCAATGTGTTTTTATTCTGCCTGCCACCAAAGTGTCTTTATTCTGTCTTCCACCAATGTCTTTTTATGCTTTATGCCACTAATGTGTCATTATGCTGTACAAAACTAATGTGTCTTTATTCTGTCTGCCACCAAAATTTCTTTATTCTGTCTGCCACCAAAGTGTCTTTATTCTGTCTGCCACCAAAGTGTCTTTATTCTGTCTGCCACCAAAGTGTCTTTATTATGTCTACTACCAATGTGTCTTTATTCTGTCTGCCACCAAAATGTCTTCATTCTGTCTGCCACTAAAGTGTCTTTACTATGTCTGCTACCAATGTGTCTTTATTCTGCTTGCCGCTAATGTATCTTTATTCTGTCTGCCGCGAATGTGTCTAATTCTGATATGTTAATAGCCACAGGGCGCTGACTTTGTGACCATTATCAGTGCTTATGCCACCTAATGTGTAAGGGTTCAAACTGAGAGCTGTCAAACTCACAGGTGTCAAACTGACAGGTATGAATAACATTTTAAAATTGGTCAATTTCTGTAGTCTGATTGCGGTACTTGGTTAAAATAATAATTCTTAAACTTACAGCAAGAGTCACCATAGACGCCAATGATTCTTAAACTAAAACCAAAACTCACAATAGACGCACGGCGTTCTTCAACTAACGTACGCTAGCCCAATATTTGGCACAATGTTTATTTGAATCATAAAATGGCTCAATGGCTGGTTAAAATCACGTGACACTGTGAACCCTACAATGACAAGATGAAAGCACTGGTTGAATGATTGAACTCATTTTAATGTTTTGCAACACCGATTACTTTTTAGACTGCTCACCTTTTAAAAAACTGACCTTTAATTTCTGAACTTAATAACAAAGACAATGGACCTAGGAGTATTAAAACAAGACCTATGATAGGACTAGAACAGGACCTATGATAGGACTAGAGCACGACCTATGATAGGATTAGAGCACGACCTATGATAGGACTAGAATACGACCTATTATAGGAATAGATCACGACCTATCATAGGACTAGAACACGACATGTGATAGGAATAGAGCACAACTTATGATAGGACTAGAGCACGACCTATGATAGGACTAGAGCACAACTTATGATAAGACTAGAGCACGACCTATCTTAGGACTAGAACACGACCTATGATAGCAATAGAACACGACTTGTGATAGGAATAGAACACCATATGATATTTAAACACGGCATACTGTTAGCTTAATATTGTTTTTATTTGGTTTATTTCTCTCATTATTATCTTCCCCCATATGTTAACATTGCTTCCGATGTTAACATATTGCTTGGACGTCATACAAGACATACAAAATAACCGTATGTCTTTATGTTTCTGGTCTCAAATTCCACAATCTACAGGCGCGCGCCAACCCTGTTACGTCATTGATTGTTATTTATCACCATGGCAACGAAGATGGCGTTCACCTCAGCCGTTTTTCATAAGTAATCCGCCTGTTTAAAGTAGTGGTGTCTAAATATAGAAGACAAAACAAGCCCACGTGATATCTGAATAATTGAAGCCTTTCTAATTGTGGCTCGAGTGACATCCACACGGTTTTATCATAGCGATGTGGGGTGAGTGACATCCACACGTTGTCGTCATAGCGATGTGGCTCGAGTGACATCCACACGGTTTTATCATAACGATTCTTTCTTTTAAAAACATAAATGAACACACTTGTGGGTCAGAAAGGTAGATGAGGGACCTAATTAGGACACACATGTGGGTCAGAAAGGTACATGAGGGATCTAATTAGGTCTGTCATTTCTGATGGCAATCTACTAAAATAAGTCACCGAGGGAAATAAAACCTTAGTCACTTCATCAGTATCTAAACAAATGTGTATTTAAAAATATACAAAGTACTTCATCAGTTTGATCTGAACTTGCCATAAGGGGTGGTTGGGGTGAAAAAAAGTGGGGGGTGGGATTTTTACAGGTATCCAAAATGTCATATAGATGGTAGTCTCTGAGACCAAATCATTGCCCATATAGATGATAGAGTCTGAGAACAAGGGACAGCAGAAAGTGCAGACATATTTATGTTCATATAACGACACATCATTTATGAAACTAACCAATATTTTAATTTGCTTCACTATTCTTCACGCATTCCAGTTGCATCTATATGTTCATGTAGCAGTCATTCTCTACGCATCTGTTATCAGCAGACAGACCAATTATATGTTTATGTGCAATGGTCACAATTTCGATCGTATCGCTTTCACTTTGCGTTGTCGAAAATGTGACATTCAGTTTCTTCTGAGCGAGCATGGATGAGTCCCAAGGGACAAAACGAGTCCCAAGGGACAAACGAGTCCAAAGGAACAAACGAGTCTCAAGGGACAAACGAGTCCCAAAAAACAAACGACTCCCAAGGGACAAACGAGTCCCAACGGGACAACGAGTCCCAAGGGACAAAGAGTCCCAGGGACAAAGAGTCCCAGGGACAAACGAGTCCCAAGGGACAACGAGTCCCAAGCGACAAAGAGTCCCAGGGACAAACGAGTCCCAAGGGACAAACGAGTTCCAAGGGACAAAGAGTCCCAAGGGGCAAAGAGTCTCAAGGGACAAACGAGTCCCAAGGGACAAACGAGTCTCAAGGGACAAACGAGTCCCAAAAAACAAACGACTCCCAAGGGACAAACGAGTCCCAACGGGACAACGAGTCCCAAGGGACAAAAGAGTTCCAGGGACAAACGAGTCCCAAGGGACAAACGAGTTCCAAGTGACAAAGAGTCCCAAGGGGCAAAGACTCCCAAGGGACAAACGAGTCCAAAAGACACCGTGTTTTTGACCACAAAATATCACAGACGAAAAATGGTGAAGCGGTGAATAACAAAGTATTGGGGTGTGTGTTTTATCATACCAATGAAATACTAGGACATCCTATGTCTGGGTCTATTTAAAAGGTGATTCAAGAAGATTTTTAAAACAAAACCTAACTTTAAAATTTCAAAATAATGCAGTCAAAATAATACAGCCAAAGTAACCAGTCAAAGTAATATAGTCAAAGCAATACAGGCTAAGTAATCAATTTAAAGTAACACAGTCGAAAATTTCTCCAGAGTATTACAATAAATGCAGCATAAAATTTGCAGCTCTGCTAACATGACTGTGAGGACTGGAATCTTATGTCACCTAACGAACTTTTTATGACTTTAGTTAGAGGGTGATCTGATCAACCTCTTAAGTCAGAGGATGATCCAGTGCAACTCTTCTATTTTAAAAAAAAATTACTTAAGTGTTTTCTTAAAAAAAAAACACAAAAAAACTAATAACAAGGGGAAATGTTATCAAGCGTTATCAAATAACTTCTTATTATCTTATCATCATATTATCTCAAATGTTCATTGCCCAGTTACTTATATGTGGGAAACTGTTCATGTGAATGATTGACAGCTGTCACAAGCCATCAAGAGGTCCCCAAGATTAAACGATCACTAAGGCAAACATGAGTTCACAGATGCAACAAAACGGCCAATCAATAAGTCGATAGGGCGAGTAAGTTTGTTGATTCGACAGCTGGCTGTTATATGAACGGAGTTCATTAACAATAATTTGGCTGATTCGACGTTCAAGTACGCATGACTGCCATCAACTAGACCCGCATGACTGCCATCTAGCTAGACCCGCATGACTGCCATCTAGCTAGACCCGCATCACTGCCATCTAGCTAGACCCGAAAATTCCAATGTACCAAAATATGTTCGGAAAAAACACGTCAGTGAAGCATGTTTCACGTCTGTGTAAGCGTGAATCATGTCTGTGTAAGCATGTCTAACGCCTGTGTAAGCTTGATTCACGTCTGTGTAAGCGTGTTTTTCGTCAGTGTAAGCGTGTTTTTCGTCAGTGTAAGCGTGCTTCATGTCAGTGTAAGCTTGTTTCACTTCTGTGTAAACATGTTTCACGTCTGTGTAAGCGTGAATCATGTCTGTGTAAGCATGTCTAACGCCTGTGTAAGCTTGATTCACGTCTGTGTAAGCGTGTTTCACGTCTGAGTAAGCGTGCTTCATGTCAATGTAAGCTTGTTTCACTTCTGTGTAAACAGTTTCACGTCTGTGTAAGCGTGAATCACGTCTGTGTAAGCGTGTTTTTCTTCAGTGTAAGCGTGTTTTTCTTCAGTGTAAGCGTGCTTCATGTCAGTGTAAGCTTGTTTAACTTCTGTGTAAGCGTGTTTCACGTCTGTGTAAGCGTGTTTCATGTCTTGTAAGCATATTTCATGTATGTGTAGGCTAATTTTTAAAAATATGTTTTTATGTGAGCGTCATGCATTGCTAGTCGAGTTCTGGCGCTGAAATATAATTATATCTTTAAAGGGTTTAACAAAAATGTAAAAAAAATTGCGTAACGACTCATCGCAATAATACTGTGTCGTTACATTGTGTAGTTACAATTAGTTACGACACAATGTAACGACACATTGTAACTACACAATGTAATGACACATTTTTACGACACAATGTAACGACACATTGTAACTACACAATGTAACGACACATTGTAACTATAAAATGTAACGACACATTGTAACTACACAATGTAACGAAACATAATAACTAAACAATCTAACAACACATTGTAACTACACAATGTAACAATACATTGTAACTACACAATGTAACAACACATTGTAACTGCACAATGTAACAACACATTTTAACTGCACAATGTAACAACACATTGTAACTGCACAATGTAGCGACCCATTGTAACTACATAATGTAACAACACATTGTAACTGCACAATGTAACGACCCATTGTAACTACACAATGTAACAACACATTGTAACTGCACAATGTAACGACCCATTGTAACTACACAATGTAACAACACATTGCAACTGCAAAATGTAACGAAACATAATAACTAAACAATGTAACAACCCATTGTAACTGCACAACGTAACGACCCATTGTAACTACACAATGTAACAACACATTGTAACTGCAAAATGTAACGAAACATAATAACTAATCAATGTAACAACAAATTGTAACTGCACAATGAAACGACCCATTGTAACTACACAATTTAACGAGACATAATAACTAAACAATGTAACAACACATTGTAACTACACTATGTAACAACACATTGTACCTATAAAATGTAACGACACATTGCAACTACGCAATGTAAAAACACATTGTAACTATAAAATGTAACGAAACATAATAACTAAATAATTTAACCACACATTGTAACTGCACAATGTAATGACACATTGTAACTACACAATGTAACAACACAGTTTAATTGTAAAATGTAACGACACATTGTAAATACACAATGTAACAAGACATTGTAACTACACAATGTAACAACACATTGTAAATACACAATGTAACAACGCATTGTTACAGGTTTATTTGTCATTAAACTGGGCACGTTCAATGCTCCAAATCTATTTCTTAGACAATCGCTGAGCCTTTTTTTATTTAGGTGAATGGGGAGGGGGTGTGGGGTAAGGATTCTCAACTTAAATGGGCTAATCATCATTTTGTGAGCATTGGGTTGACAGTGGTAGTTTTAGTGAACATTGGGTTGACAGTGGTAGTTTTAGTGAACATTGGGTTGACAGTGGTAGTTTTAGTGAACATTGGATTGACAGTGGCAGTTTTAGTGAACATTGGGTTGACAGTGGAAGGTTTAGTGAACATTGGGTTGACAGTAGAAGGTTTAGTGAACATTGGGTTGACTGTGGCAGTTTTAGTGAACATTTGGTTGACAGTGGCAGTTTTATTGAACATTGGGTTGACAGTGGTAGTTTTAGTGAACATTGGGTTGACAGTGGCGGTTTTAGTGAACATTGGGTTGACAGTGGAAGGTTTAGTGAACATTCGGTTGACAATGGAAGGTTTAGTGAACATTGGGTTGACGGTGGCAGTTTTAGTGATTATTGGGTTGACAGTGGCAGGTTTAGTTAACATCGGGTTGACAGTGGCAGGTTTAGTGAAGCTTTGGTTGACAGTGGAACGTTTAGTGAACATTGGGTTGACAGCGGCAGGTTTAGTGAAGATTGGGTTGACAGTGGCAGGTTTAGTGAACATTGGGTTGACAGTGGAACTTTTATTGAACATTGAGTTGACGGTTGCAGTTTTACTGAACATTGGGTTGACAGTGGCAGATTTAGTGAACATTGGGTTGACAGTGGCAGGTTTAGTGAACATTGGGTTGACAGTGGCAGGTTTAGTGAACATTGGGTTGACAGTGGCAGGTTTAATTAACATTGGGTTGACAGTGGCAGGTTTAGTGAACATTGGGTTGACAGTGGCAGGTTTAATGAACATTGAGTTGACAGTGGCAGGTTTAGTGAACATTGGGTTAGTCAGTGGCAGGTTTAGTGAACACTATTGATGAATAAATCTCAGGAAACATCTTAAATTGTCATTGTCTACCTAATATGTCAAACAATTTCTATTAATAGGGTTTGTCATTTCTCAGACCGGAAATCGTCACAGCGTTACTATTATTAGAAGGTCGGACAAATAGTTCTTAAACCAAGGCAGCTAGTCGTGTGTTTCAGAAGGTCGGACAAATAGTTCTTAAACCAAGGCAGCTAGTCGTGTGTTTCAGAAGGTCGGACAAATAGTTCTTAAACCAAGGCAGCTAGTCGTGTGTTTCAGCATATTGTTCGGACGACCCATGTATCTAGAGTCACAGCTACGTGGGCCGTCACCCAATGAAGTCCCATTTCACAAAATAGCAGTAAAAAAAAAAAAGACTGTGTAAAATATTTCGTAAAAGATAAATGTAAACAAGTTTTAATTTAGGTTCAGGACCTCTTCACTAGCGTAGTATCACTGAACAGTGTTGACATTTTGTCCGACCCGACTACCCGGATGATTACAGCAGTTCTATTAATAGATTTCCGCCAATAAATGACAAGCCCTATTTCTGCTGTCTCATTGTAAGCTGTCTCCACAGGCTGTCTCCAACATGTTCCCGCCGTTACTACAAAGGTCACACTACAAAGGTCACACTACAAAGGTCACACTACAAAGGTCACACTACAAAGGTCACACTACAAAGGTCACACTACAAAGGTCACACTACAAAGGTCACACTACAAAGGTCACACTACAAAGGTCACATCTTGACTTTGGGGCACGATTGCATGTGAAAACAAAGCCGCAGAAAAAAAAAAAAAAAAAAAAAAACACAACACGAAGGTCCCCAAAACACTACAAAAAGGTCCCCACAGCGTATGAATTATGTTTTTTTATATAGCTACGGAAACAATACTGTTTTGAGACGTAATAGCGTACAAACAAAATAGACAACTCCGTGCTACGTCATCATAGCTGCACACGGTTGTAAAATCAGACTCAGACAATGTCGACATTCTATCCTAGAGCTCTCCTCCTTACAACACACATATCTTCCGTGCACACCATTATCTCCTTACACAATGAGAAATCCTCAAATTATTTTAGTCTTGATGGATTCCCCCGTTCCGCGCCCCTCCACACAGGCTCTCTATTTGGCAGAAGTCACCGCTTGGCTGACTCGGCGCTCGGCTGACTCGGCGCTCGGCTCGGTTAATGAAATCCTCGTGCTGACGGACGCGAGATGAGAAGGTGCTAGAGAGGGGGGGGGGGAGATGTTGTTAAGTCAAACTCTGTATGATACTACAAACGGACGCGAGATGAGAAGGTGCTAGAGAGGGGGGGGGGGAGATGTTGTTAAGTCAAACTCTGTATGATACTACATGCAGGTGGGGGGGGGAGGAGGTTGAAGCGTGGAGAAGGGTAGAGGGGTGAAAGGGTCGGGGGATTAGGGGGGAATAGGGTGGCGGAGGAGTAGGATGGAAGGTGGAGGGGCTGGAGAGTGATGGTGAAGGTTGGAGGAGAGTAGGGTGGAAGGGCGAAAAGTGGAGTGAGTTGGAGGGATTGAGTAGGTTGAAGGGGTGCAATGGTGGAGGGGTGGAGAGTGGTAAAAGGGTGGAGTACGGCGGGGGTAGAGAATGATGGAGGGTTTAAGGGTGGGCTTGGATGGAGAAGTGGAAGGGTGGAGGGGTGGAGGTAGCAGTATTGGGTCAGGGTGGAGGTAGCATAATTGGATCAGAGATTTATCACAGAAAGTATCAACCTAGAAGTGCATATCAAGCTGTCTATCCTACTCAGGTCTATCCCAAGCTATTTATCCTACTCTGATCTGTGACAATCTATATTCCTACTCAGTGTATCCCCATCTTTATCTATTCTACTCTAGGATATAAAAGCAATGTTTTTATATTTGTCAGATAAGATCAACATTTAGGAATACCATTTCCAATGACTGATATCCTTACAGTGATAAGTCAAAATATTATCTCAGAGACGTCGTAGCTTCTCAGCCATGCTGATGCCATAAATAGGATTAAATGACGTCATAGTTATTCAGACACGCATTTTTTTGCTTTAATATATATAGTACTAGATATAGCCCGCCAAACATTGGCGACAGCAATGCGTGATTAGCCATCTACTAAAGTTATTTGACAAAGCACGATCTTAGACACCTTGCTGACACCTTGCTGACACCTTGCTGACACCTTGCTGACACCTTGCTGACATCACTTGGGAAACATCCTGCCATTGTCAATATAAGGTTGTCTTTGACGTAAGGATCATTGTTTCAAACATTGCCTTATGGGACGAACAATTTTCTTAGGAAATAAAATAATTTCTTGACCATCTGACGTAAGAATTTCTTTACCATCCGAAGTAAGAATTTATTTACCCATCAGAAGTAAGAATTTCTTTACCCATCAGAAGTAATAATTTATTTACCCATCAGAAGTAAGAATTTCTTTACCCATCAGAAGTAAGAATTTCTTTACCCATCAGAACTAAGAATTTATTTACCCATCAGAACTAAGAATTTATATACCCATCAGAAGTAAGAATTTATTTACCCATCAGAAGTAAGAATTTATTTACCCATCAGAAGTAAGAATTTATTTACCCATCAGAAGTAAGAATTTATTTACCCATCAGCTTAAGGTACAATTTCAATCATGATTGGTGGCTGAAAGTTTAAGTTACAAGTTCAATCATATTAGACGGCTTAAAGTTTAAGTTACAAGTTCAATCATGTTTGGTGGCTTAAAGTTTAAGTTACAAGTTCAATCATATTAGACGGCTTAAAGTTTAAGTTACAAGTTCAATCATGTTTGGTGGCTTAAAGTTTAAGTTACAATTTCAATCATGTTTGGTGGCTTAAAGTTTAAGTTACAAGTTCAATCATATTAGACGGCTTAAAGTTTAAGTTACAAGTTCAATCATATTGGACGGCTTAAAGTTTAAGTTACAATTTCAATCACTGAACAAAAATAAAGCATCAATTAATTTGTGCTGGAAAGTTCACCTTTAAAATGTTTCGCTCTTCAGAGGTTTACAAGGCTTTTTACCAACATATCGTGGCGAGGGTACTTTGCTTCTGTATGAACGTGGTCGTGACTCGAAAACGTTTGAGAACCCGTGTACTAGAGCTATTGAGCCTAGTAATTCAATGCAGTAAACTAGATTTTTCAGGGTTTACCTCATAGACAATTTATGACCACCTCACACATTCTGAAATCTTAAAAACAAGGATACTCGTGTCGTGTATGCTATTAAAACTAACTTTAAATATTAATCCTAACACTAGATATAAAACCTAACCTAGATATTAAACCTAACCTAGATATTAAACCTAACCTAGATATTAAACCTAACCTAGATATTAAACCTAACCTAGATATTAAACCTAACCTAGATATTAAACTTAACCTAGATATTAAACCTAACCTAGATATTAAACCTAACCTAGATATTAAACCTAACCTAGATATTAAACCTAACCTAGATATTAAACCTAACCTAGATATTAAACCTAACCTAGATATTAAACCTAACCTAGATATTAAAGTTAGCACTTTGGAGAGGGTTACAAGAAACATACATTGTGACACCTAAGGAACAATAACAGGATACTTTATGAGGCAGACCCAAGAGCCACGGCCAATTGGGTACCCTCTACAATCAACCCCTTTAATATCTTTCATTTTCTGATAACATAGCACTGGAAGGGAAAGGCAGTAAAGACATATCTAAAGCCTTTGTTGAATTAGAAGAGCCATCACTACAAGCAGGGCCGGAAGTAATCAAGGCCAAAAAATGGTTATAAATGCACGACTATGATATGAAACGAACAGAAAGATGAAACTAGTATTACACTATATATCGCTGAATTATTGTTACGGTGTACACAATCTATTGTGTACCATGGTATACATCAAAAGGTGCTGCATTATATATATATATATATATATATATATATATATATTAACCTATTGAAGTTTTAACATCATTAAACAATTGTTATGTAACTTCTAGGTATGACATTACTTAACACGGTGCCATAGAAATATTACCAACACATATGTAACTATATATATCTGTATTATATTTATAGTGTATACACAATATTTTGTATAATAATATATATATAAAAATGTAGTAATATATATATATATATATATATATATATATATATATATATATTAACCTATTGAAGTTTTAACATCATTACACAATTGTTATGTAACTTCTAGGTATGACATTACTTAACACGGTGCCATAGAAATATTACCAACACATATGTTATGTAACTTCTAGTGATCACATTAACCTTACACAATGTTCAAAAAGAACATCGAAGCTACCAGTACATTTGTTTTAGTCTTAAGCAGGCCAATTAAATGAATAGCTCATACAGCTCATTGATATAACTAGTGCATGATGTTTAGGTAGGTTGGCATGGTGATCTGTTTTTAAGACTTCCAGAAACTACCTATGATTTTATGGTAATATCATACTCCTGTTTACCATCTAGCTCTTGTCAACCCTCCAACTCTTGTCAACCATCTAACTCTTGTCAACCATCTGACTCTTGTCAACCATCTGACTCTTGGCAACCATCTGACTCTTGTCAACCATCTGACTCTTGTCAACCATTTCACTCTTGTCAACCATCTAGCTCTTGTCAACCATCTGACTCTTTTCAACAATCTAACTCTTGTCAACCATCTAACTCTTGTCAATCATCTGACTCTTGTCAACAAGCTGACTCTTGTCAACAATCTAACTCTTGTCAACCATCTGACTCTTGTCAACCATCTGACTCTTGTCAACCATCTCACTCTTGTCAACCATCTAGCTCTTGTCAACCATCTGACTCTTGTCAACCATCTAACTCTTGTCAATCATCTGACTCTTGTCAACAAGCTGACTCTTGTCAACAATCTAACTCTTGTCAACAATCTGACTCTTGTCAACCATCTGACTCTTGTCAACCATCTGACTCTTGTCAACCATCTGTCTCTTGTCAACCATCTGACTCTTGTTAACCATCTGTCTCTTGTCAACCATCTGACTCTTGTTAACCATCTGTCTCTTGTCAACCATCTGACTCTTTTCAACCATCTTTCTCTTGTCAACCATCTGTCTCTTGTCAACCATCTGACTCTTGTCAACCATCTGACTCTTGTCAACCATCTGACTCTTGTCAACCATATGACTCTTGTCAACCATCTGACTCTTGTCAACCATCCAATCTTCAGAAGCACTAATCAGAAGACTTTCGTTTATTTCCCTCCGTATGTCTTTTCAAACGTAGCCAAATCCCAATACACGCCATGATTTGTCTTGGATGAAGTGAGCTCTCTGACATCGAGCAGTTAAACTATTGGCAAAACTCAGTCGATGCTATTTGTACTGTCGTAGTTCTTGGGTTTTTTGTTGGTCTGTTGTATTTGCTGGTCTGTTGTGTTTGCTGGTCTGTTGTGTTTGCAGTCTGTTGTGTTTGCTGATGTATTCCTATAACAGTGTTCACAGTCCTTTAATGATGTTTATTGATTTTATGATGGATTTAGGAAAATTGCATGAACCCTAATCAAACCTAAAGACAATCGAACAACAAACAAACGGTCTGGTAGAGCTTTATGAAAATCAACAGCCTAACCACCACTGTCCGGCAGAACATATATGAACCACAATCGACCTAACCACCACTGTCCGGCAGAACATGTATGAACCACAATCGACCTTACCACCACTGTCCGGCAGAACATGTATGAACCACAATCGACCTTACCACAACTGTCCGGCAGAACATATATGAACCACAATCGACCTTACCACCACTGTCTGGCAGAACATATATGAACCACAATCGACCTAACCACCATTGTCCGGCAGAACATATATGAACCACAATCGACCTTACCACCACTGTCCGGCAGAACATATATGAACCACAATCGACCTAACCACCACTGTCCGGCAGAACATATATGAACCACAATCGACCTTACCACCACTGTCTGGCAGAACATGTATGAACCACAATCGACGTAACCACCACTGTCTGGCAGAAGTTGTATGTACCACAATCGACCTAACCACCACTGTCTGGCTGAAGTTGTATGTACCACAATCGACCTAACCATCACTGTCTGGCAGAAGTTGTATGTACCACAATCGACCTAACCAACACTGTCTGGCTGAAGTTGTATGTACCACAATCGACCTAACAACCACTGACTGGCAGAAGTTGTGTGTACCACAATTGACCTTACCACCACTGTCTGGCAGAAGTTGTATGAACCACAATCGACCTTACCACCACTGTATGGCAGAACATGTATGGCTACGACACCATAATCTTGAAGCCTGTTTGTGATATTTGATTACAATTGTCCTACAATCCATACCATTATTGTCATACCATCAATAACACTATGGTCATACCATCCACGACGTTATTTTCATACCATCCACGCTACTCAGGGATACGGGTACACAACTGAACCTTGATTCAACCAATGACATTACACCTTTGAACCTTGCTTCAACCAATCACATTACACCGATTACAAAGATTGCCTCAAATCAACTTCCTTTAAGTTTTAACAATTTTGTGTAAGTTGGACTAACATAGATACCAGACTAGAGTAGACAGACTATCTCAGATGTAGATACTTAGAAGACAATTTCTCGGCCCCATCTTGCCAATGCCCGTGATGATTGGAGGGCACGTCTAAGGGAGGTAAATATTGTTGGTCAACATCTGCGATCGTCCAAGATTTCCTAAAACCAAGATGGCTGTTCATGTTGATCTTTTGGTTTTAAGTTACTAGTCTGGTTGGTGTTAGGTTGGCAGTGGTTTGGCTTGTGTGTTGGTTAGGTTGTGTCTTGGTAGGGCTGTGTTTTGATAAAGTTGTGTGTTGTTTAGGATGTGTCTTGGTAGGGCTGTGTGTTGATAAAGTTGTGTGTTGTTTAGGGTGTGTCTTGGTAGGGCTGTGTGTTGATAAAGTTATGTGTTGTTTAGGGTGTGTCTTGGTAGGGCTGTGTGTTGATAAAGTTGTGTGTTGTTTAGGGTGTGTCTTGGTAGGGCTGTGTGTTGATAAAGTTGTGTGTTGTTCGGTTTGTGCATCGGTTATTGTTAGGTTGATGTGTTGATAAGGTTGAATGTTGATAAGGGTGATGTGTTGATAAGGTTGAATGTTGATAAGGTTGAATGTTGATAAGTTTGAATGTTGATAAGGTTGAATGTTGATAAGGTTGAATGTTGATAAGGGTGATGTGTTGATAAGGTTGAATGTTGATAAGGGTGATGTGTTGATAAGGTTGTTTCTTGGTTAAGGGGTGAACTGTTTGTGGATAGGGTTGTGTGTTGGAAGCAGAGGCATATTGAAGGGTGGCAGGGGGACAGATGTCCCCAGGCGCCATCTAGTTAAGGGCGCCAAAATTAACTTAGAAATTATTTTATTCATGAAAGTAATGGGTTTGAGAGTTAAAAAAGAAAAGGGGGCACTTTAAAAACAACCTTGTACCTGGGCGCCAAACACTCTCACTACGCTTCTGGTTGGAAGTGTTGGTTGCTGTTAGTGTTGTTTGTTGGTAGTTTTGTTTGTTGGTAGTTTTGTTTGTTGGTAGTTTTGTTTGTTGGTAGTTTTGTTTGTTGGTAGTTTTGTTTGTTGGTAGTTTTGTTTGTTGGTAGTTTTGTTTGTTGGTAGTTTTGTTTGTTGGTAGTTTTGTTTGTTGGTAGTTTTGTTTGTTGACTATGTTGTATGATGGTAGTGTTGTATGGTGGTAGTGTTGTTTATTGGTTATGTTGTATGTTGGTTGTGTTGTTTGTTGCAGTGTTGTATATTGGTTGTGTTTAATGTATGTTGTTTTGTATGTTTAATGCGTTGATTGTTGGTAGTTTTGTTTGTTGTAACTTTTATTCTGATTGTGTTGTATGTTGGTAATGCTGTTTGTTTTAGTGTTGTATGTTGGTTGAATTCTATTTTATTTGAATTGTTTGTTGGTTGTGTTGTATATTCGTCATGTTATTTTTTGTAATGATGTATGTTGGTTGTGTTGTATGTTGGTTGTGTTGTATGTTGGTTGTGTTGTATGTTGGTTGTGTTGTATGTTGGTTGTGTTGTATGTTGATTGTGTTGTATGTTGGTTGTGTTGTTCGTTAGTTGTGTTGTGTGTTTGTACTCGCAGTGTTACTCTAAACAAGTTTTCATTAAATTCCACTAACACCATAATTATACTAAATGTTTTGAAAAATAAGAAATAAACAATTACCCCCCCCCCCCCAAAATTTTTGAAAAAAAAAAAAAAAACAAATTCCCCCCCCCCCCCCCCAGCACTCTTGTTTTCTTTTATCTACCACTTGTTATCATTCGTCTGTTATCTTGGGAATATTAGTAACAAGACAATTGTAGCTTGAAATATACCAGTAAGCATTAACAAGAAAGTTTAACATTAGAAGCTTTGCTGCCCCAACAGAAACGAAACACAAGAAAGACAAAAAAAAAACACTGAGCTTGAAAAGAAGAAAGAGCTTTTCAATAACAAAAAAACAACGTTTTTTTTCTTTTAGCCCCTTGAAGTTAGTTATCTCTGATGTCTTTGTGTTATTTTTGAAATCTGTTGCTTCATGACACTTAGTTAAAAGAATTAGATTTTAGTAGGATCCTAAAAGGTACTCAGGAGCGTACGGCGCCCCCCCCCCCCTTTCCCCCTCCCCCCCCCCTCGTGATGAAGCTAAATTATTTCCAACACCCTAGACTAGACCTTGGTCTTTGTAATTTGCATGTGTGTGTCATGCCAGTCATGAAAACATCGAGAATATCTGATTCATTTAGAAGTTCATCTTCTTAATAACCATTGGTAAATATTGGCAACGACTCCACAAGAGCATTGGCAATTTATACAAATTCAAATGGAATACTAATGCCAATGGTCCTCATATTTTTACTATTATTTAAGCCCTGTTTCATTTTTTTTAAGGAAGAAGAGAAAAAAAGAGAGAAAAGATGTTCACACACTCACCATTAGTCTACATAATTTATTGTTGAACATTGACTACTCCAAAGAGATGTTACGTGGTTTCCTTTCGCGTTCAGACATTGACTGCTGGTCAACGTTCATTCGTTGTGATAAAATGCAATCAGTCTCAAATAGTAGGCTTAGTGCGTTCGTGTCATGATGATTCCTCTCATGTTTAGAAACAATAGCGCACTGCATACAGAAAACCCCAAATGTCTTTGTCTTTATGAGTCAGAGGCTATGGCAACATATTTGTTACAAGGTAAACACTATGTAGAACAAAGACACTGTTGTGTAGTTCAGTAGAAAGACACTGTTGGGATGTTCTCTAGACGGGCTAAATTGTGTAGTTCAGTAGACATACACTGTTGTGTAGTTTAGTAGACAGACCATTGAGTAGTTCAGAAGACAGACACTGTTTAACATGTCCGTGAAGAGACAAGAAAGAATATTTCAGGACACCAATAAACTATTGAGCATTGCCATATCGCGTCACGTAAAACTGCCTTGTACCTTATGGTGTCAACATCCAGTTGTCTTTTCTGATTGTCATAAACATGTACTAATGATAACATTACTCCTGTACTAAAGATAACATTACTCCTGTACTAAAGATAACATTACTCCTGCACTAAAGATAACATTACTTCTGTACTAAAGATAACATTACTCCTGCACTAAAGATAACATTACTTCTGAAATAAAGATAACATTACTCTTGAACTAAAAATAACAACTCGACTTCAACACAAGTCAAACTACTGGCATAAGACTCCGGCCTATGACGTAAGCAAGAGTGCCTTTCTTGTGTCGTAACATTTTAGAAGCATCATCGGTGTAATGAATTCACTAATTGACGTGAATCAGAAGTAGACATTGGAAGGACTCCGACCACACAACTAAGTCAGAAGTAGACATTGGAAGGACTCCGACAAGACAACTTAGTCAGAAGTAGACATTGGAAGGACTCCGACAAGACAACTAAGTGAGAAGTAGACATTGGAAGGACTTTTTCTTGGTTACAACAAGAAGCCAAAAGAAGACACATCTCTTCTTACATGTAGCATTCTAGCTTGTAACATCCTAACGTGTAACATTCCAACTTGTAGGATACTAATTTGTAATATCTTATTTGTAAACATCCTAACTTGTAGCACCCTAACTCAGGCCTGCATAACGTACCACCTGCGGGCCACGTGCAGGCCGCCAGCACCCACTTTGCGGCCCGCGAAGTAACGCAATATTCTTTAAAATTATAATTTTCATAGCTTCCCCCCCTCCTCTCCTCCTCCCCCCCATTCCTATTATATTTCGGCCCGCACAACTTTTTCATATAGTATTAAAGTCCGCCTTACATTTTGAGTTGTGCAGGCCTGCTCTAACTCGTAACATCCAAACTGGTAATATTTTAATTTGTAGCATCCTAATTTGTAGCATCCTAAATTGTAATATCCTAACTTCTAACATCATAACTTGTATCATCCTAAATTGTAATATCCTAACTTCTAACATCATAACTTGTATCATCCTAACGTCTAACATCCTAACTTGTATCATCCTAACTTGTAGCAACCTGACTTGTAGTATCCTAACTAATAGCACCATAACTTACAAATATCAGGACCAGTTAAAACTTTTCTTTCAAAAAATTATTTAAAATATTATAGAATAATTAAAAAAATAAAATAAGAGCCAGCAAAAGCATGAAACAAATAATTCAAGTTAAATCTACTTTTTGAATACACTACTCACGTTGTCCGTGAAAATAACCAATTAAAAGCAACACTCTTTCTACGCCATAAATATCCGTTGGGCAGCAAGAAAAACCAATCTCCACTTGTAGAAACGACCTCAGGAAAAAAAAAAACGATCATCACCTCTTGAATAGCTGTTAACTGTTGGCCTCTATTCCATCGGCCTCTCGCCATGTACTCACCCGCGAGACACCAAACGATGGCCGCGCATGTTGCCCTACGCGCCGGTGGCAAGCGCTCACATCCCCCAGGCCGTGGGGGCTTGTTTCCACGTACTTCCCGGGCAGGCGCTAGCTGGCTACTTACAGCACTGAGGAAGCCTTGTGCGCTGCCCTCTTTCGCAACTAATGACAAAAAAGCCACACGCACAAAGATTTCTTTTCCTTGAAGTATTCCGTTTAAAAAATACCCAACTTTGCACTCGCCTGAAATAGTCTCCTAGTTTGTTGTTTTTCTTTTTCTGTTATTATGTTGCATCGCGTGAGTTTCTTCCGTTAAACCTGTCTCGCCTACATGGTTTGAATTGTTTGCTCGACGCTGCACAAGTGGCCACTGTATGAAACGTTCCAGAACGTGCCACGTGCTATCTATCTTTGTTATATTTCTCTTTCCCGTTCTCATTATGGTGATCTCCTTACAAATAGAGGTTCGTTTTATTACCGCATGTGAAATAATTATGAATGCCTCTCAAAGAACACATTTTTTTCCTCGTTTCATACAACGGACATTCTTACACGACGTGGCATAAACAAGAAATGATTCTAAAATTGTTATAATTCTAAATATATGTCCTGGAAGTGATAAGCTTTAAAAATTCAAAGTCGCCTTTATAGGCAGTGGCATACGAAGGGGGGCGTGGGGTGCGATCGGCCACAAGGGTGGATTTTATTTATTTTTTTTTGGGGGGGGGACTTTTTCTTCATAAGTAGAGGAGGCATTTTCGGAAAACTTGAGAATTTTTTCAGTGGTAAGAGACGGCTGAATTCTCGGCCAAAAACCAGGTGGTATTAATTCCAGTTTCTCCACTGTTCATATTCTATTATAGACACAGACATAAATTATGCAGACATAAATTACACAGACATAAATTACCATGACATAAATTACCATGACATAAATTACACAGACATAAATTACACAGACATAAATTACACAGACATAAATTAAACAGACATAAATTACACAGACATAAATTACACAGACTTAAATTACACAGACATACATTACACAGACATAAATTACACAGACATAAACTACACAGACATAAATTACACAGACAATAAATTACACAGACATAAACTACACAGACATAAACTACACAGACATAAATTACCATGACATAAATTACCATGACATAAATTACCATGACATAAATTACACAGACATAAATTACACAGACATAAATTACACAGACATAAATTACACAGACACACATTACTCAGACATAAATTACACAGACATAAATTACACAGACATAAATTACACAGACATAAATTACACAGACATAAATTACACAGACATAAACTACACAGAAATAATTTACACAGACATAAATTACACAGACATAAATTACACAGACATAAATTACACAGACATAAATTACACAGACATAAATTACGCAGACATAAATTACACAGACATAAATTACACAGACATAAATTACACAGACATAAATTACACAGACATAAATTACACAGACTTAAATTACACAGACATAAATTACACACACATAAATTACACAGACATAAATTACACAGACATAAATTACACACACATAAATTACACAGACATAAACTACACAGACATAAATTACACAGACATAAATTACAGAGACATAAATTACACATACATAAACTACACAGACATAAACTACACAGGCATAAAATACACAGACATAAATTACACAGACATAAATTACACAGACATAAATTAAACAGACATAAATTACACAGACATCAATTACACAGACATAAATTACACAGACATAAATTACACAGACATCAATTACACAGACATAAATTACACAGACATAAATTACACAGACATAAATTACACAGACATAAATTACACAGACATAAATTACACAGACATAAACTACACAGACATAAATTACACAGACATAAACTACACAGACATAAATTACACAGACATAAATTACACAGACAAAAATTACACAGACATAAATTACACAGACATAAACTACACATACATAAATTACACATACATAAATTACACAGACATAAATTACACAGACATAAACTACACATACATAAATTACACATACATAAATTACACAGACATAAGCTACACATACAAAAACTACACAGACATAAATTACACAAACATAAACTACACAGACAGAAACTCGATTTGAATCAAATTGCAACAACGAATCTGCAGTTATTTTCCCGTTATATACATTACAACTTTTACCCCCTTCCCTCCACAAATTATTTATTCTTCCCCCTCCCCCATTATTCCAATTCTAACCACACTCTCTTTATGACCTGTTTCACAAAAATTCCTCGTTATTCACAGGTTAATTTGATCTGAAGCCGAGTATCAGACTCAAAAGTTGATGCCTCGAAATGAAAAGTAGTCGCTTTTTTAGGGTAGACAACATTCTTGGCACTGCTAGTCAAGTGTGTTAATTATTGTGGGTCATGGCATTTTAAACCGCTCTGATGGCGAGCAAATTAAGCAAGATGTGTTGACGGCACCAGGCCCGCTTGCTGTATGGAAATTACAAATTTCGAGTACTGTAGCATTGAAGATTCTGTGTTATTACTTAAATAGTCAAAGGTGTTTATTGCTCTTATACTACTCGCGAGAACCTGGCATGCGTTGCAATGCCACTCATAGAAAAAAAGATTATTTGTGTTTTAATTACGTTTTTTAAGTAATTTTAAATAGACAAATTTGTTTTCTTCGTCTGAGTATAGGGTTTCTGGTCACGTGAGCAGGCCACATACGTGAGACGCTGAGATGCACGGTCACACACTTGTAGCGACTCACCCACTCATGCAGTAGTTCTCTTTGAAATTATATTTATATAGCTCACATAATAAACAAATATTTACAATTTAAGGTCCCTGGCCCCAAAACTAAATTGTAAAATGGTTGTTCTAATTCAGAAACCTACTTATAATGTTACATACAGGCTGAAAGTCACTATTTGTGATAGATTAAATTCCATCCACCAATCCTTTTTTTTCCCTCATTTTGTATCCTTCCTTTTTTAAGGTAGGATAAATGAATATATATATATATATATATATATATATTATGTACATTTAATTTATACTTATTCAAATGTTTTGTTGTTATACTGATGAAGGCATTGTGCCGAAAGTTCTTCTTGTGTATGATGTAAAATTATTATTAAAGCTGAGCATATATTGTTATATTGACACAAATTTGTTTGTGTCTCATTAATTTATTGGGATGAGTGGTAAGTGCATTAGTGAATGCTATTTGGCTATGTAGTTTCGCTGTACTAATTAAAGTAAATGAAATTTTCTTCTTAAAAGTATATTTAAAGGTTAACTTTTTACAATCTTATAAATTTCATAAAAGTATATTTTTGGAATGAATAAAAAGTAAAAACCTATTAAATGTTAAAAATAAAAAGCTAAATTTATATCAATTTTTTTCAAATTTAAGCAATTAAAAAAGCAATCAATTATATTCATTAATTTTACTTTAAAGAAGGGGAAAAGAAATATAATTTTTATGCCACGTTGTTATTAAATCAGAGACTTTTAGCTGGGCTTAATAGGCAATTTGGGTTATGACGTCATTTGCGTGATTATTTAAAATAAATTAATTTTGATTTTATTTCGCAATATTAAAATGCACAAAAAGCGCACTAAAAACATTGATGTTTGGGTTTTCCATACACAAGTCACTACGGTGTAATTCTATGATCATCATTTTTTTATTATTTTTTTTTATTCTTTCATAACTTCACACATATAAAATGCTTAAAATATGTCCTTAGTTGATGCTTTAAATGTATTTGTAGTTTATTATAATAATACTTAAACTTTTACTAAAATTAAATCGGATACATAATATGTTTTGTGCATTTAAATTTATTCGATTTCCGTAAAATGATAGAAAATAACTATGATCGTTTTTAAGAATCGGAAGGTACTGAAATATTTCGGTTCTTTGGCGTTACGGTCAGCATAGCTCGTTCTTATATCTCTCTGGTCAAAGTAAAAGAAAAATGTGTTTTTACCGCCAAAGAAATTAAGTTATTATAAAAACTATACTCATTTATTACAAAAACTATACTCATTTATTACAAAAACTATACTCATTTATTACAAAAACTATACTCATTTATTACATAAACTATACTCATTTATTACATAAACTATACTCATTTATTACATAAACTATACTCATTTATTACAAAAACTACACTCATTTATTACAAAAACTATACTCATTTATTACATAAACTATACTCATTTATAACATAAACTATACTCATTTATTACAAAAACTATACTCATTTATTAAATAAACTATACTCATTTATTACATAAACTATACTCATTATTACATAAACTATACTCATTTATTACATAAACTATACTCATTTATTACATAAACTATACTCATTTATTACATAAACTATACTCATTTATTACATTAACTATACTCATTTATTACAAAAACTATACTCATTTATTACAAAAACTATACTCATTTATTACATAAACTATACTCATTTATTACATAAACTATACTCATTTATTACATAAACTATACTCATTTATTACATAAACTATACTCATTTATTACATAAACTATACTCATTTATTACATAAACTATACTCATTTATTACATAAACTATACTCATTTATTACATAAACTATACTCATTTATTACAAAAACTATACTCATTTATTACAAAAACTATACTCATTTATTACATAAACTATACTCATTTTTTACATAAACTATACTCATTTATTACATAAACTATACTCATTTATTACAAAAACTATACTCATTTATTACATAAACTATACTCATTTATTACATAAACTATACTCATTTATTACATAAACTATACTCATTTATTACATAAACTATACTCATTTATTACATAAACTATACTCATTTATTACATAAACTATACTCATTTATTACAAAAACTATACTCATTTATTACATAAACTATACTCATTTATTACATAAACTATACTCATTTCTCGTAAGGACATGGTTAGTTATTTAATAATTGCGATTCTATATTTTATTGATAATTTTAAAAAAATCTTTCATTGCTTCGTTTATTATTATAGATGTTATTTATATAGCAGATAAATGTGTGCACCTCTCTTAAGAAATCGTATAGAAAGCCATTGAAAGATCTGTTAAGTATTATAGACTTGGTATGACCGACATGGTGAGACAGACATGGTGAGACTGATAGTATGAGACAGACATGTTGAGACAGATATGATGAGAGAGACACGAGCATACGTTTTAGACAAAACATTTCCACACAGACATGGTGAGACACATATTGCAAGAAAGAGATCGCTAAACAGCCATGGTAAAAAGAGATAGAAAGACATGATTAGAAATGAATAACTCGATTGGATGTCTCAACTATTTCAATATTAATGCTCGTATTTCATTTTCTGTCTGATTTGAAACGTGAAAAGTCCAACGATTTTTTTTTGGTTTTGTTTCTCGCCTCAATTCTAGTCATTTTGGAAGCTCTTATTAACAAATACACAAAAGCTATATAAAAACTAATTTAAATACGAATAGTTTCTTTCACTTGATGGTATCGGTCATCCAGTCCATGTTAGTATTGCTTTCTCTTGCTGGCATCGATCATCCAGTCCATGTTAACAGTGCTTTCAGTTGATGGTATCAGTCATCCAGTCCATGTTAATATTGCTTTCAGTTGATGGTATCATTCATGCAGTCCATGTTAACATTGCTTTCACTTGATGGTATCGGTCATCCAGTCCATGTTAACATTGCTTTCTCTTGCTGGCATCGGTCATCCAGTCCATGTTAACATTGCTTTCTCTTTGCTGGCATCGGTCATCCAGTCCATGTTAACATTGTTTTCAGTTGATGGTATCGGTCATCCAGTCCATGTTAACATTGCTTTCAGTTGATGGTATCAGTCATACAGTCCATGTTAACATTGTTTTCAGTTGATGGTATCAGTCATCCAGTCCATGTTAACATTGCTTTCAGTTGATGGTATCAGTCATCCAGTCCATGTTAACATTGCTTCCAGTTGATGGCATCAGTCATACAGTCCATGTAAACAATGCTTTCACTTGATGGTATCGTTTATCCAGTCAATGTTAACATTTACTACATGACACCATGGACCAGTTCTAAGAAACCGGTCTCAACCAACTCTCTCTCTATCCCGGAATATTACAAGTTTGGTCCTTACGACTTTGGTTCATACAAGTTTGGCCCATACAAGTTTTGTTCCTACAAGTTTGGTCCGTACAAGTTTGGTCCATACAAGTTTGTTTTGTACACGTTTGGTCTACAAGTTTGGTCCTTACAAGTTTGGTCAATATGAATGTGGTCTGTCCAAGTTTGGTCCATACAAGTTTGGTCCATTCAAATTTGATCCGTACAAGTTTGAGCCACTCAAGTTTGTTCCGCACATATCCCTCGGAATGCCGACTTGTGTGTAAACAAATTACTGACATATACGTCTAATTAAATTATCTCACCTTGCCAAACTGTCATTGCAACAAGCGATCCAGGAAACAAACTTTCAGAAGTCAAATTTCGTGTTTAAAATAGTGTTCATAACACAATTGAACTATTAAAAGCTCTACTATGGATAAAAAACCAAAAACAGCAGCAACAAAAAAAAAAAACAACAACAAAACCGACCTAGCAATGCATGCCGGCTTCAATTGAATAAAGTCTTCTACCCCCGCTTTCATGAAATGGACTCTTCCTTCCTTCTTCCAGTTTGCAGCGAGTCAAATCTCTCGGGGGGTCGACGCATGACAAAACCTTATTTAGAAATACAAAAACCTGTTGTGTTGGCCTCTTAAATCCCCCCCGCGGGCTTTGGATAAATATCTGGAACTAAATATAACTTCCGGAAATAAAATGAACCTGAGTCTGGAATCGGAACTTTGACATTTAGGTAACAATTATTTTATTTTTCAAATTTAATCATCTGATCGGCTGTTAAGATTTTAAAAGGATTTTTTTTTTTTTAAATTGATCTGGTTTCCAACTTTGTTATTCAAGTAGTAGTGAGACAAGGAGTAATGAGACTAGGAGTAGTGAGACAAGGAGTAGTGAGACAAGGAGTAATGAGACTAGGAGTAATGAGACTAGGAGTAGTGAGACAAGAAGTAGTGAGACAAGGAGTAATGAGACTAGCAGTAGTGAGACAAGGAGTAGTGAGACAAGGAGTAGTGAGACAAGGAGTAGTGAGACAAGGAGTAATAAGACTAGGAGTAGTGAGACAAGGAGTAATGAGACAAGGAGTAGTGAGACAAAGGAGTAATGAGACTAGGAGTAGTGACACAAGGAGTAATGAGACTAGGAGTAGTGAGACAAGAAGTAGTGAGGCAAGGAGTAATGAGACTAGGAGTAGTGAGACAAGGAGTAGTGAGACAAGGAGTAGTGAGACAAGGAGTAATGAGACTAGGAGTAGTGAGACAAGGAGTAGTGAGACAAGGAGTAGTGAGACAAGGTGTAGTGAGACAAGGTGTAGAGAGACAAGGAGTAGTGAGAAAATGAGTAATGAGACAAGGAGTAATGAGACAAGGAGTAGTGAGACAAGGAGTAGTGAGGCAAGGAGTAATGAGACAAGGAGTATTGAGGCAAGGAGTAGTGAGACAAGAGACAAGGAGTAGTGAGAAAATGAGTAATGAGACAAGGAGTAATGAGACAAGGAGTAGTGAGACAAGGAGTAGTGAGGCAAGGAGTAATGAGACAAGGAGTATTGAGGCAAGGAGTAGTGAGACAAGGAGTAGTGAGACAAGGAGTAGTGAGACAAGGTGTAGTGAGACAATGTGTAGTGAGAAAAGGTGCAGTGAGACAAGGAGTAGTGAGACAAGGAGTAGTGAGACAAGGAGTAATGAGAAAAGGAGTAGTGAGACAAGGAGTAGTGAGACAAGGACTAGTGAGACAAGGAGTAGTGAGAAAATGAGTAATGAGACAAGGAGTAATGAGACAAGGAGTAGTGAGACAAGGAGTAGTGAGGCAAGGAGTAATGAGACAAGGAGTATTGAGGCAAGGAGTAGTGAGACAATAAGTAATGAGACAAGGAGTAGTGAGACAAGGAGTGATGAGACAAGGAGTGATTTGACAAGGAGTAGTGAGACAAGGAGTAATGAGACTAGGAGTAGTGAGTAAAGGAGTAGTTAGACAAGGAGTAGTGAGACAAGGAGTAATGAGACACGGAGTAATGAGACAAGGAGTAATGAGACGATGAGTAATGAGACAAGGAGTAGTGAGACAAGGAGTAATGAGACCAGGCGTAGAAGAACAAGGAGTAGTACCTACCGTTTTTTGTTAATGAACCGCTTTCATACATGAGATGAGAACCTTAAGAATTTTTAACTGCGATCGTTGCAATTTCTGTAATCGGATTTCGAGTAATCGCACCGATCAGAATCACAGGTGAGGATTATTTCGTTGGAACCCAATCTGTGGATTTAATCTGCACCTTAGAGACATCTGTGTATTTAATCTGCGCGTAGAAACAAAGCACCGGTTTATCGGGGTAAGGAAATAGCACTGCTCCGCTGCCCTGCTCCGCTCACCGAGATCCATCGCACTCTAGCACTGATTTTATCAGGCCACTTGTATTAAAGTTATAGATACATTTGGTCATGTCGATACTCTGGACCATTAAGCCCGTGGTTCTCAACCTTCCGCCGCTACCCTTTAACGCAGTTCCTCATGCTCTGGTGACCCCCAACCATAAAATTATTTGTTACTTCATAAGTGTAGAGTATACCTGTCTTCCGAAGGTCTTGGGCGACCCCTGTGAAAGGGGCGTTTGACTCCAAAAGAGGTCGCGATCCACGGTTTGAGAACTGCTAAGTTAGCCACATAAGTGCCCATGAGGTATTGAGTCTTCACATTAGAAAGGAGCATAAATAGGTTTTAAAAAATGTGTTTGTTTTTTTTCGAACACGATGTTTCAAAAAAAATTTTATTCGAATATTTTTTCTTTCCATTAACATTTCTTTACCAAATTTATGATCTGTGTTGACTAGAAGCCATCGAATGTTATACTAGTCAAAATAAAATATAAAGATAAAAGCAAGGTGAGTTCACGTTAATTACGAAACGGAGGCTAGACTCAACTGTAAACAGAGATGCAATACAATGATAAGAAACTTTCGCTAACGTTGTATGTCCAACCATGTAGATAAATATATATTATACGTCCAACCAGGTAGATAAATAGATAATATACGTCCAACAAGGTAGATAGATAATATACGTCCAACAAGGTAGATAGATAATATACGTCCAGCCAGGTAAATGAATAGATAATATACGTCAAATTCCGTAGATAAATAGATCATATACATCCAGCCAGGTAGATAAATAGATAATATATGTCCAACCCCGTAGATAAATAGGTAATATTGTAAAGAACCTTGCTTACACTCCGACAAACTTCATCTCTGGTACTCAATAAGTAAACAACTCCGGTGATACATTTGATGAGTAAACTCGTGTTCTTTATTGGCTCTGTCACTTGCTTACACTTTCATTCATCTCACAGCTCTGACTCCCTCGTCCTCTACCGTCGCTGTTCTCTACCTCTCTCTGCTCTCTGTCGTTCCTCCGTCACCAATCTAACCGTCCCCTCTTATAGGTCCACCAGCCAACCCAAGCGTCGCTAGAGATTACTCCCCCTACCTTCTTAGTCTTGATTCATCCGCTACGCGCCAAACACCTGGACTGAACTCTGCCGTGGGTTTTGCCCCTCATCCCTGCCCGCTGCATTCCTCGCCTTAATTTATTTGGTCAGTCTTCGACTGTGGGTTTACCCCGCTCCGCTGACCTCCATTGTGTTCCACGTCTTAATTTATATGCTACCCGCCAAACACCTGGACTGAACTCTGCCGTGGGTTTTTCCCCTCACCCTGTCCACCTGGACTGAGGCTGAACTCTCTACAATACCCCCATCTTACAAAACAATGTCGTCCCGACATTACACAACATCCCCGTTAAAATTCTTATGACTGGTTTCTAAATGGCATCAAGTGACTTGGACCTTCAGCATTCATTTACAAACAGCTCACAGTAATACACGTGACGTCATTCGCTTTGGTTCTAATGCGTCTCCTGGTGTAAACAATCCTACGGTAGCCCTACCTTCGAATACGACAATTGAATTAAACGGACACCCCTAACGCGGTCTCCTAAACAGTTGTGGTTAAGGTCAGAGTCAGTTTTGAGTCAGTCAGAGCGCCTAGTACATTCACAACAATCAAACAATTATGGGTGTACAACAACTAGATCAAGAATACTACATCATCTAGAAACTTAATTAATTGTACAGCATTAAGATATAAATTTAAAAACTATATTAAACAAAAAAAAATTTCAATTACAATGAAAATTGTCAAGTATCATATCAGAATCGAATAAAAATTCAGAGCAACAGCAATTATTGTGGTCGGTATACATCCAAAACTACTTAAAGCCTTCAATGTTATTGTTAATGTCATTAGGATTCACAAAACATTTTATACCTCAAAAAAAACATCAACTCGAAATAACAATCCTCATGTCATAATTAGAGCATTATCTTTTTATAACCGATTCAACTCTGGAGTTCATATGTCTCTAGATAAAATAAAACAACATTAGTTAACTTTAAATCTTTTCACCAAAAAAATGCATGTCATTCCCTAAAATAAACTAGGTGTCCAAAATGTCTTCACTCTAAGCTTCTTGCAGAACGCGTGGAAGCTCCGGAGTAGCTCCCATCAAGTTGTCTCTTAGGCAATTTGTTTGTAACTTTAAAATCCAGTCGGGTGGATTATTGTCATAATAGGGTTTCAATCGGTCGTGATGAATTATTCTTGCCTTCGTCTTTCCCTCTCCTCGAATTTCAAATAACACATCACTAAATTTTCGACTGACAACAAGAATCGAATAAAAATTCAGAGCAACAGCAATTATTGTGGTCGGTATACATCCAAAACTACTTAAAGCCTTCAATGTTATTGTTAATGTCATTAGGATTCACAAAACATTTTATACCTCAAAAAAAAAACATCAACTCGAAATAACAATCATCATGTCATAATTAGAGCATTATCTTTTTATAACCGATTCAACTCTGGAGTTCATATGTCTCTAGATAAAATAAAACAACATTAGTTAACTTTAAATCTTTTCACCAAAAAAAATGCATGTCATTCCCTAAAATAAACTAGGTGTCCAAAATGTCTTCACTCTAAGCTTCTTGCAGAACGCGTGGAAGCTCCGGAGTAGCTCCCATCAAGTTGTCTCTAAGGCAATTTGTTTGTAACTTTAAAATCCAGTCGGGTGGATTATTGTCATAATAGGGTTTCAATACTTTCAATCGGTCGTGATGAATTATTCTTGCCTTCGTCTTTCCCTCTCCTCGAATTTCAAATAACACATCACTAAATTTTCGACTGACAACGAATGGTCCGCGCCATTTATTTGGGTTCAATTTTGGGTTTCGACCCACCTGTTTGGTTAAGTCCAAATAGAGAACCACGTCCCCCACGTTGAAGCTATGTTGTACTGCCCGAGTATCGTGGTCCCTTTTCTGACGCTGAGCTGCTGTCTTAAGATGTTTCCTGGCAGTGGCATAAATGTCGTCCAACTTTTGTTCAAGTTTCAACACGTACTCGGGTACGGGTTGACCGAGATGTTTATCAGGTAATGGAGCCCCCATCGACAGGTGAATGGGCTGATAGAGCTCTCGCCCAAACATTAAATAATTGGGGCTGTAGCCAGTACTGGGATGTTGATGGTTTCTGTACGCACTGGTCAATAGTGGGAGATGGACGTCCCAGTTCTTTTGATTCTCCGCAACGTATGCAGATATCATCTTAATTAGCACTGAGTTAAATCGTTCGACCTGTCCGTTACTGGCTGGATGGAAAGATGATGTCCTGGTTTGCTTAATGTCTAGTAATTCCATTACTCGTTTAAACAATTTACTTTGATAATTGGATCCCTGATCCGAATGCAATTCTAACGGGCAACCAAAAATCGAGAAGAATTGGTTTACTAAAGTAGCGGCCGTTGTTTCTGCTGAACAGTCAGGAAGTGCATATGCCTGGGTATATTTAGTGAACGCGTCCACTACTACAAGAATGTATCTATTGCCAGTATCAGTGACGGGTAACGGACCAATAAAGTCAGTGCACACTCTTTGCAATGGGGATCCTGTAAGAAACGATTGCAATTTGGCTGAGCTGTTGGCGCGAGGACGTTTGGTGCGCTGACAGATAGTACAGTTGGTGATGAACATTTGAACATCACTTTTCATTCTGTACCAACTATAGTACGTACGGACATTATCCAATACCTTATTTATGCCGAGATGACCAGCATAGACTGACGAGTGCATTTTCTTCAACACTGTCCTTACCAGGGACCTAGGCAACATAATTTTCAATATTTCATCCTTCCGACCCGGATGAAACCAACGTTTACATAAAACTCCATCCACAACAATAAGTAAATCAAGGTTCAACCAAAGATTCCTAACAGCCGGCGATTCTCCACTAATGTCCTCTCTTTTTGGTTTGGTCTTGTCCTTGATCCACTTAAAAACATGACTTAAGTCATTATCTTCCTGCTGAAATTTTCTCAAATCTTCCTTTGATATGTCTAACCCTTCGCAGAATGTATAGTCACTATTGTCTGCACGAAACACGGCAACCGACTCTCGGTCCGCATTCCGATCATTTCCTTTTGATGTCGACTCAGGGAAAGGTAATTGGATAGGTTGGCTTGGTACGAGGGGCGTGTCCGTGGGGCAGTTTTCCCACCCAGTCTCATCTGACGTTGACCCTCCGACCGAGGGGTTAGGTGGGTTCACGGGAGGCTGCGTTTTACTGCGAGTAGTCACCATGTTGATTTTCACAACAGCTGCTGCTGGCAAGTGGTTACTAGTGGTGGATAATGGAATGATGTCTTCTTCCTGATAAAATTCTGACCATTGTCGGAATCTCCTGGTGCACAAATCACAACCCTTACATGGAAGATCCTGCAACATTTTGTCCTTGTTATAAAACAGACAACCTTCTGGTTCACTTCTTGATAAAAAATCAGCGTTAGTATGCTTATTGCCACTCCGGTGTTCGATGTCAAAATCAAATTGTGATAAAAGTTCTATCCATCTTGCTATTTGGTCTGTGGGGTTACGAAAGGATAACAACCACCTAAGGGAGCTATGATCTGTCCTCACCATGAACCTTCGACCCAGAAGAAAATGGCGAAATTGATTAGCAAAGGTGACGACTGCCAGGAGTTCACGTCGGGTTACACAATAACGTCGTTCAGCTCGATTTAAAGACTTGCTAGCGTGGTATATTGGTCTCTCCATCAGTTGCTGGTCTCGCTCCGACCACTGCATCTGTGACAGAGTACACCCTATAGCTGTGGCACTTGCGTCGCAGTCGATGATAAAACTACCACCGTCGTTTTGTGGCTGGGCCATAACTTCAGAGGAAATCAAACATTGCTTTAACTGAGAAAACGCAACTTCACACTCGTCATTCCACTCCAAAATCTTAGTGTTCTTTCCTTCTAACAACCGATTAAGGGGTGCAGCTATAGTCGAATGCCCCTTTATCCATCGTCTATAGTAAGACGCCATACCAAGAAAGCTCCTCAAAGAAGATACGTTTTGTGGCCTTGGAAAATTATTGATTGTTTCAACTTTCTCGGGGTCAGTCTTCACTCCTTCTCCTGACACTACGTAACCTAAGAATCGGACCTCTGATTTAAATAAAACACACTTTTCCGGTTTAAGTTTGAGTCCTGCCTGCCTCAATCTATTAATAGCCTCCTCGAATCGATCTAAGCACTGTTGGAAAGTCTCGCCAAATATACATATGTCATCAATGAACACCACTAAAGTTTTATAATTTAGGCCCTTAAAAACAGTTTCCATGCATCGTTGAAAGGTGGCTGGTGCCCCTGTCAAACCCATGGGTGTGACGTTGTACTCGTAGTGGCCATTCAACGTGGAAAATGCCGTTTTTGCTTTATCCTGTTCCTCAACTTCTATCTGATAATAAGCTGACTGCAAATCTAAGGAACAAAAATATTTTGCACCAGCCATCACCTCTATCAGTTCGTTACATCGAGGAAGTGGAAAACTATCCTTCTGTGTCACTTTATTTAGTTCCCGATAATCGCACACAACACGTACCTCATTGTTTTTCTTTCTAACAAAGTGCAACGGGGCAGACCACGGTGACTTTGACTCTCTTATAATGCCGGCCTCCAGCTGAGAGGTGATGACGTCATCGACTTCGTCCTCAAACGCTCGTGGAGGTCTCCGTGGGGGAATTTTAATAGGTCTTGCATCCCCCGTCGGTATCTCATGTTTTATAATAGAGGTCCTTCCCACGTCCAGCGATGAGGTTGAAAATATTTTCCTATTCCGCTCCAACGAACACCACAATTTTTCTCTCTCTTCCTCATTGAGCTCACCGTTTTCTATTGTTCTTTCAAACAGATTTCTCACCAACGAATAAGACTGGTCCTGTTGAATCACTGAATTTACACATTTTGTTATTACTGGCACCTTGTGTCTATGTAGGTTGAGCCCCTTTTTAATTGAAAATGAAAAGTCATAGTGACATAGGAAATCGAATCCTAGATAACCATCGTCGGTTATGTCTGCGATATGCACCGTCCATGGGTAAACCTTCTCTCCAATAAGCAAGTCTAGGTCGCAGACTCCATGGAGTTTTATAGACGTGCCACTGGCTGACTGTAGATGTAATGGGACGAGGTGGCTATTCAACGTTGGTCTATGCTGCATCCTATTGAAAATTCTCTCGGACAAAATTGTCACGGCCGCCCCAGTGTCTAATAAAAACTGTGTTTCCACATCAGAAACGTTAATTGTCACATACACAGCGCTTATAGCTCGTTGTTGTTCTGGTTTCCTATGTTTCCTAGAGGCGGCCCGAACTAGTTTAAACGACGAGGGTTTCGTCCTTCTGGTCGTTTGTTTGGGCAATTACGTGCGATATGACCGATTCGATCACACCCAAAGCATCTGAGTTCCGCCCTCCGATTATCTCCCCTTTCACGTGACGGCTGGTTAACTGCCCTTCGCTGTGAGGCCATGAATTCCCTAAGGTCCTCTCTCAAGCCGCTAACCTCCCTGGCCAAGGAATCGGTAGCTACTGACGCTACTTGCTGTGTTGGTAAACAAACGTTGTCCCTCAGATTTAAGATTGTATCCAAGGCAGCTCTCGCCTTGTCCACGGTGGGAGGAACAGCCATAGTGCCAACTTGTGTCGCCATAGACTGGTCAGGCAGCCCACGTAAGAACTGTTTAAACCCAATGGCATCTCTTGTAGCCTGGTCTGCCATTGGGAAGCTTTTTGTAACCAATCTCTTGAGGTCTGTAGCGTACTCAGCTGTAGTCTCTGATTTCAAGAACGTGCGTTTGTCTAAAACATTCTGAAAGAATGCAGGTGTTCGATGGTCCTTAAACCGATTAGCCAGGGCATCCTTGAGTTTCTCGTAGCTGTCCCTCTCAGCTTCGCTTAATTCGCTGTACGCAAATTCCGCAGCTGCATCCTTCAGTGAAAAACTGAGATAGAGGAGCTTGTCGTCATCACTCCACTTAAAAATTCTTGCCGAAGTCTCAAATTGCACGATAAACGTGTGCCATGTAGACGTTCCACTGTACGTTGGGATGTTGTGTGCGTGCTGTGAAGACATTGTGCTTGCTGTCAATCTTCCGCTCCTTGTACCTTGCATTTAGTCAGGCTAACGAAAATGTACGTCTCTTCGGAGTCGTTGCAAGGTTAAGTATCCCACCGCTGCCACCATTTGTAAGGAACCTTGCTTACACTCCGACAAACTTCATCTCTGGTACTCAATAAGTAAACAACTCCGGTGATACATTTGATGAGTAAACTCGTGTTCTTTATTGGCTCTGTCACTTGCTTACACTTTCATTCATCTCACAGCTCTGACTGCCCTCTTCCTCTACCGTCGCTGTTCTCTACCTCTGTCTGCTCTCTGTCGTTGCCTCCGTCACCAATCTAACCGTCCCCTCTTATAGGTCCACCAGCCAACCAAGGCGTCGCTAGAGATTACTCCCCCTACCTTCTTAGTCTTGATTCATCCGCTACGCGCCAAACACCTGGACTGAACTCTGCCGTGGGTTTTGCCCCTCATCCCTGCCCGCTGCATTCCTCGCCTTAATTTAATTGGTCAGTCTTCGACCCGCTCCGCTGACCTCCATTGTGTTCCACGTCTTAATTTATATGCTACCCGCCAAACACCTGGACTGAACTCTGCCGTGGGTTTTTCCCCTCACCCTGTCCACCTGGACTGAGGCTGAACTCTCTACAATATACGTCCAGCCAGGTAGATAACTATATAATATACGTCCAAACAGGTTGATAAATAGATAATATACATCCAGCCCCGTAGATAAATAGATGATATACGTCCAACCACTTAGATAAATAGATAATATACGTCCAAACAGGTTGATAAATAGATACTATAGGCCAAACCAGGTAGATAAATAAATAATAAAGGAACATGTCAATTATCTGTTGCATGGTCTATAGATGTCTCATCTGTTGCCTGGTAAATAGATGGTTCATTTTGATGACAATTCATTCTGTTGATTGTACCGTCACTTTATTGTAGTGTTAGTTATATTGTAGTGTTGAGTCTATTTTAGTGTCAGCTAAATTGTAGTGTGACTTCTGTTGCACTTTTAACACTGTTGTAGCGTTAGTTCTAATGTGGTGTTTGTTCTATTATATAGCGTTAGCTCTAGTGATGATAAGAGACAATGTCACTGATTGGAGACAATGTGACCGATTGGAGACAATGTGACTGATTGGAGACAATGTCACTGATTAGGGACAATGTGACTGATTGGAGACAATGTCACTGAATAGGGACAATGTGACTGATTTGAGACAATGTGACTGATTAGGGACAATGTTACTGATTGGAGACAATGTCACTGATTGGAGACAATGTGACTGATTGGAGACAATGTCACTGATTAGGGACAATGTGACTGATTGGAGACAATGTGACTGATTGGGGACAATGTCACCGATTGGAGACAATGTCACTGATTGGAGACAATGTCACTGATAGGGGACAATGTGACTGATTGGAGACAATGTCGCCGATTGGAGACACTTTGTTTGAATCTAACTTTCAATTCTTGCAGTGGTATGGTTTTAATTATCTTAACATCTCAATATTTTTACCAATATAATTCTTTGTGACAATTAGTGTCCCTTTGAATTATTTTACTTCCTTGTGTCATTTCGCTTCCCCTTAATTACTTATAATTCCTTTTATCACATTGCTCCCCTTAAAAAAAATATTTAATTTCTTGTATCATATTGCTTCCCCTTACATTAATTTTATTCCCTTTGCAAAACTGCGTCCACTTAAATTCGTTTCATTCCTTTTATCATATTACTTCCCCTAACATTCTTTTAACTCCCCTTACCATGAACTGAGCCGTTAAATCCGTAGTTTCGTCCCTTAAAGAAGCTTCTGTAAGTCATAGGAGTATTAGAAATGTATTATATTTTTTGTGTATGTTCCTGTCTCAGACTAAGTTCATGAATTATCTAACTCATTTAGTTCAGACAGCCATTTACCAGTTGCACACATGTTTTCCCGATCACACGTGAACAGTGTACATGGAACACGAGATGGATACTTAGCCATACATGTAACATGAGATGGATGCTTAGCCATACATGTAACATGAGATGGATGCTTAGCCATACATGTAACATGAGATGGATACTTAGCCATACATGTAACATGAGATGGATGCTTAGCCATACATGTAACATGAGATGGATACTTAGCCATACATGTAACACGAGATGGATGCTTAGCCATACATGTAACATGAGATGGATGCTTAGCCATACATGTAACACGAGATGGATACTTAGCCATACATGTAACATGAGATGGATGCTTAGCCATACATGTAACATGAGATGGATGCTTAGCCATACATGTAACATGAGATGGATGCTTAGCCATATATGTTGCGTGAGATGGTTACTTACCCAACGTTGGGATGACCCAACAACTACTGACGCTTAAACATGATTCATTTAGCTGAACTCGACATAACATCTCGCACCAAAAATAGGATGGCGGGATTGAGTCAAAGTCAACATGTCGGAGTTTAAAAATGGAGTCGACAGATGGAGTCCAAAGATGGAGTCGGAAAGCTCTATTCCGCATTTTCAGGCTTTGAAGTTGACAGTTATCATGCATAAAACGATATCAAGCTTACATTTAAAACGTTGCCTCTCAAAGTTTAGTATCTAGGACAGCGGTTCTCAGTCAGAGGGGTCGCCGAGGACCATAGGAAAACACATACTTATGAAGTTGCAACGAACCTAATTTTATGGGGTGCGGGGGTCACCACAACATGAGCAACTGTATTAAAGGGTCGCGGCTTTAGAAGGTTGAGAACCATTTATTTATTTATTTAGGCATTTTTATATAGCGCTTACCTCAAAGCTCTAAGCGCTTTACAATTATTAAAAACATGTTGCCTGGTATACCAGTCAACAATGTAAAAACTATCCAGTTGTATAACATGTCATGTCGATAACTGTCTTAAAAACGGTTCACGTAGGTCAAGGGCATCTATATCCTCGTGGTTCACAGGTAACTTATCCACCTTGTCCTAATTCAGGACAAATTCCATTCCTGTCTACTTCATTTTCAGAGGTAGGAATATCATATATATATAAACTCTTACGACATAACTCTTCTCCTAACAACACATTCCCTGTAACCACACCTTATGTGTTTTACACCCGCTTTCTCTGTTTGCAACCTCACCTTCTCTTTTTGTAACCACACCTTCTCTTTTTGTAACCACGCCTTCTCTTTTTGCAACCTCACCTTCTCTTTTTGTAACCACACCTTCTCTTTTTGTAACCACGCCTTCTCTTTTTGTAACCACGCCTTCTCTATTTGAAACAACAATTATAGAAAGTCTGTAAAAATGTCTGTTCACATACAACAACACTGATCCTAATCCAGCACTTTGATTTTTACGCTCAAACGACTTCTCGATGCACAGCAAATCCCCCACTTCGTCTTTGATCTTTATTTCTCATAGAAACGCAAAAAGAAATCAAATAAAAAGAAAAGGTAGCGAGTTCCGAGGCTAAGACGAGCAAGATAATCAGCTGACTGCGTGGCCCGTGTGAAGACTCACCTTCGCACACACATAAATAAACCCTGGGCCACGAACACCTCACGGGAATCAAAACAATGCATATGTAGAAAGTCAAAGCGTCATCTCCTTGGGGAAGTCAAGCAGGGCAAGGGGCTCTTGAAATGTGTCAGTGGTTCCCACGCAACGGACCGCTGCCCCTGAGCGGTAGCTTCTCAGCAGGTGGGGCAGGTATATACATTTAACTCGAACTTTACAGACTTGTTTCGAGAGCTGAATCGTTGAGACAGATCAGGGAAGGAATCAACATAATTTTATTTATTTACAATTTTATTTTGCCAAATAATTCCCCCACCCCACTAGAAAAGTGACACCCGTGACGTCATTTGAAAGGGTTAGAGGTCATATATACGGTGTAGCATGTATAACGTTATTCAGTCGACAATACAACAACCGTAAAAAGACTTCATTGGTCAAAAAGACTCGGTATGAAACGGCATTCTCCAACACAGCGTAAAGATAATCACATCATCCGGACTGCTTCCGGTCAAGTTTTACGGTATATCTTTTAAGAGTCCATATGCTAAAATGTTCAGAACCTCTTGACGTAACAAAACACCCGTTTTTTTTTAGGTCAAACTTAGGTTAGCATGAATCAACAGGTGTGGTGTGAATACTCTCTATAATATCTTGATTGCTGAGTGATTTCAAAGGGCCGTTGATAGATGGTGGAACTGTGGTGATCCAGCTGAGTACTTGACTGAAGGCAGAACAACAGCAGCCCTTCAAACGTCCCGGGGACATTCAGCCGACAAACTGAGCAGGTATGTAGCAGACGAGAGTCGGTTGTTGGCAGGAAGGTGGTGCCCCCCCCACCCCTTTTTCTGGATCATCAACAGATGATGGCGCGTGCCAAAATGGATTCACTGTGACGGAAGGTAGGGGGTTGGGGGTTCAATTCAGGTGTGAAAGCGAAATAAAGACGACTTTTTGTGTGCGAGTCTTGTAATGTTGGAGGTTCTTGTGTGAGAGCTTTTAGTTCGTCTGGAAGATTGTTTTGATGTGTGCTTTTATAGAGATGTGTAGGTTTGTACTGTGTGTAGTTTGTATGGATTTGTGTGTATTGCGTGTAGTTTGTATGGATGTGTTGGTGTGTATTGTGTGTAGTTGGTACTGATGTGTAGGTTTGCATTGTGTGTTGTTTGTATTAATATGTAGATTTGTACTAATGTAATTGTTGTTTTGAAGTTCAGTTTGTATCAAATGTGTCAGCTTGCATTGTGTGGGCAAAGTGGCATCTTCGGTAAACAATCTCCTCGATCATATATCGACAAATACCCGTGACGCCCTCCAAGATGGTAAGGAAAAGTAACACAGGGATATTTCTTATAATAGCTCCTTGAACATCGTTTAATCCCAACACAAGATGGTTCAGCATTACACAAAGTTTATCCCAGCACAAGAGGGTTCAGCACTAAACAAGGCTCTTCTTCTTCTTCTATATCTTAAGGGCCCACGATCAATTTATTGATCATTTTGGCTCCTATGCATGTAGATGGGATTTGCAATGTTTCTGTTACTGGTTCAGTCCCAACACAAGAGGGGTCCGCCTTAAACAAAGTTTGGTCCCAACACAAGAGGGTTCAGCATTAAACAAGGTTCAGTCCCAACACAAGAGGGGTCAGTTTTAGTTCCATTACAAGAGGCTTCAGCTTTAAACAAGGTTTGGTCCCAACACAAGAGGGGTCAGCCTTAAACAAAGTTTGGTTCCAACACAAGAGGGTTCAGTTTTAGTTCCATTACAAGAGGGTCAGCTTTAAACAAGGTTTGGTCACAACACAAGAGGGGTCAGCCTCGAACAAGAATAAGTCCCAACAAAAGAGGGTTCAGCTTTAAACAAGGTTTGGTCCCAACACAAGAGGGGTCAGCCTTGAACATGGTTGTCTCAAAATAAGAGAGTCATCTTGATCATGGTTTAGTCCCAACACAAGAGGGGTCAGGCTTGAAGGCGACAATGAACAAAATGGTCACATAGATTTTTATCCCGCCTGAAGACAATAAGATGGGGAGATGATCAAATCCTGTTAGTGTCGGGGTCAGCAAGGAGTATATGATGATCTCTTATACAATAATATATTTTGCTTGTGGTGTGACTGATTCCATTTCCAGTTAGCACGCAAAAAAAAAAAAAAAAAAACCGATAACACTAATAAAA
>CAXITT010000032.1:9516-38241 GCA_964033795.1 Lymnaea stagnalis
ATAGATAGATAGATAGATAGATAGATAGATAGATAGATAGATAGATAGATAGATAGATAGATAGATAGATAGATAGATAGATAGATAGATAGATAGATAGATAGATAGATAGATAGATAGATAGATAAATATTTGGATTGATGGTTAGACATTTATATAAATATTGTCAGTTGTTTTCAACAAATGTAAGCATTATTTTATAAATTTCTATATATTTGTTAGTTTAATTATTGTACCATGTATACACGCAATAATAGGCTAAAAATCATGAATCACATATTTTCATTGCAGCTAAAACTGTGCATTTCTCGTTGATGCTTTTGATTTCTTCAAATATACAATGTTCAACTTCGTTTTCATCAAACTCAATGTAATCTATAACAGTTATGTACTCTGTATCCCACTCAACCATTCTTGTAGCCGTCCTTTCGTATTCATGATTGTCCAAATCCACATCAGTATTCAAGATGTTGTACTGGTTGTTTAGTGCAGATGCGCTTATCTCACCACTGCTGTGTTGACTTTCAACTTCAACGAAAGACTCGTCAATTATGTCGTATTGGCTTTTCCTTTCAGAGTTCTCCCTCTTGGCTTCAATACGCTGAACGTTGTGTACAATCAAATGATCATTATGTTCTTCATGATTTATTTCAGTTTCCTGGAACTCAATCTCCTCGTAGAGATCCAATTCATTATTGACTGTGTTTTCGTAAGTTGCTGTAATATAATCAGTATATTGCATTATGTATTCATATTAGGGTCTCTGTAACCAAGTTTTACAAGTAGGAAATTAAAAATACCCTATTGGGTTTAACGTGATAATCGTGACACTACAAAACAGTGAGCATTTTTAGCCGAATGTCTTTTCAGTAAATAAGTGACAAATAAATAGAATAAAGGTGCCAGAAAAAGGAGGACAATTTACTAAGCGATACAAAGACTGTATAGTCGCTAAGTATAACAATTGGGGTCATATGTTTTCTAATGAAAATGTTTTACAACTAAGGATAGGTTGTTTTATTTATATTTTATCGGAGTATCATTTCTTTTCTTATGAAACATAATGCATTTCTTTTAAATGATATGCAATGATATAACAATTAATTTTTTTGCTGCATTTATGTTTTTAAAATAAATATGACTATCATATTTTAAAATGAAAAAAAAAATATTTAACCTCTTCTTTTCAAGACGTACGAGATGCCAACGGTAATCGCTAAAAGAACAGCTATTGCAATAGGGATCAAAGTCAGAAGAATAGATGTAATTCTTGTGTTATCCTCAAATTCACTTTCTTTATTGCCTGTATACAAAAAAGATTACAATTTATTATTGTTAAACATTTCGTGTATTGACGTCTCACACATAACGAACGGACAAATATGGAAATACCACGTTAATAAAAGTTTATATTCATGGTTAAGTTGGTTTCTTTTTACTAATTGTATACATGAAAACTATTGAAATTGATAAAAGTCTGTACAATTTTAATTTAAATCCCATGACATGAAGTGCCCATATACTTTTTTTCAATTTAAATAACTTATTTATACATTCACATCCTTTTTTAAAAAATCATAATGTCTGGCTTAATCTACTTACCTCTACGAATCTCAAAGCCGTAGTTTAGTTTAGGGCTTATACCATTGTCAATTACCAAAACATAATTCGTGAAGTCTAATTCTATCATCGTCATAAATGACAAGGTCAAGTTTCCATAAGGCATTGAGTCAACTTGATACCGTATCACATAACTGAGAGCTTCTACTAAACCATCGGTTGCGTTTCCAAAGTAGATGTCAAGGGATCCATTTTTTAAAATTGTAAAATATTTTGGTTTCGGGTAGCTATAAATCTCTATTGCGAAAGAAACGTTACTATATATATGAGTTTCTATGATCCTTGAATGTGCTTTGTCATTGGCGAACTTCAGTTTAGGTGGACCTAAAATAGAGAGGGAAGAATCATATTTTATCATATAGAAGCAGAATGACGTTGTTGTTTTTTTTCTTTCAAATACTACATTTCATTTTGTTCCTTTGAAGTTTTTTTACGCACTGCAAGCTGGTGTAATGATGAATGGATTTAAGTATACATTTGAAATGCAATTTAAAATAATAAACGTATCCTTAAAATTGCTGATCTGTTTCATAAAATATAGCTGGAAATACATTTTTCGTACACAGCGAATTTTAATTAGTATCATATACTACGCAGTGAAAAGTAACAGTTGCTTCATTATGATTTTCGTCAGTTTAAAAACTTTCTTTAAGTTTTCATGTATCAAACCAAGAAGAATCACTACAGTTTGTAATTCAAGTTCTAAAATCAGTACATTTATTTTGATAAAATCTGAAGTATCAGCGGTTAAGAACTGGAACAATGTTATTTTAAGTTATGTTCAACATACATCGTTACAATTAGAATTTCCTACATACTAAAACGACTTCAAGTGCAGACATAGTATTAGCAATTCTAACTTGATTAAGATTATGTCAAGAGTTGAGCCTTTGTTCTGCAGATATTACTATGTAAGATTGAGTTTCCCCCAAGTAAATCATTTCAATATTTAAGTTAGCTGGAGACGTGAAATCAAATACAGCATACACAATAGAATCACTTAGAATTGTTATAGTGAAAAAATGTTAATCAAGCTTTTTTTTAATTAAAGCTATTTAATCCTTTGCCAGAATGTCAGAACTGGGGATCATCTTAAACATTTTATGCCACAAAGTCATTAAATCTCTTACCAGAATTTCAAAAGTATAGGTCATCGTCGACAGTTTATCAAGCCAAAACCATGAAATCACTGCCCATAAAGTCAGAATTGTGGATCATTTACTTTTCCCTTTCAAGACATGTGTTTTGCGAAACATAATCATTTTATAGACAGGTTACCAAACATCTGTGACCCTATCCTGGCAGCATTCTGACCCCCTACATAACTACGATCTGTTAGGAAATCGTCTCGAGAAAAATCTGCTAAATTTGTATTGTTCAATTTACTGTCAAGCATATGTTTCATGCGATGGGGTCACCTGAGTCCGCCTGCAAATCATGCACTCCTTATTAATAAAAATGGCACTGAATAATTAATTCTTGAGTACATTACCCATTTTACATTGCTACTTACATTCGATATATACAGTTATACTTTTACTCAAAAGTTGATTTTGTTGAATTGCTAAACAAGTGAAAGCATTAAAACTTTCACAAGTCATGTTGTGTTCGTATTCTAAAGAAACAGGTGAAGACTTTGCCGTAGCTCGATGCAGCTGTATTGGGCCGTTTGATAATGTAAGTTCAGGGATTGGATGACCGTCCGCTTTGCACTTCAAGCAAATAAGGTCACCAGGAGATGTTTCATAAATAGCATTAGAGTCACCGTTAATTGTTAATTTTATTGATGTATTATCTGAAAATGTAATTATATTTTTTGTTAAGGAGTAAACATTTAATTCTATAGACGATTTATAAACAGTTTTAGTATATTTTGGTCTTTCTTAGGTAAGTTTACAAGTTTTATTTTGTATGTTGAAAATGCAGATAATGATTGTAATAGTATCACAAATGTATAAATTGTTTTAAGCAATTTGCAATTGAAACTTAATCTTTAAATAGTAAGTAAGTATCTTGAAAGTAAAACTGCAATATGTTATTAGTCTCGAGAAAAAATTCGCGGTAGACAATTAATTCATTAAATATTTTTTTGGACAACGTTTATTTAGTAAAATGTATTTCAAAATACACAGTTTTTTAGTATACAATTGTGTTTATTAAGACATTTATAAACACATCGCATTATAAAACAATATGTATATATCTGTTATAACAAACGGGATTGGAGTGTATCTAAATTTTAAAAAAAAAACGCTTAAAACTATACCAATTATAAATATATATATATAAATAATAACTCTCAATAGCGACGTCTTTAGCTCTGTGATTAGTAAAATTTATTTCTTTGGTTAATAACTTTGTTTAAAATATGCAAGTTCTAATACTTACGATGAATCAGAAGAGATCATAGACTCTTTTGTGATAAGATTCCCCCCCCCCCCCGGGGGCCGCCCCTCGTTCTTTTAGAAAATTTCATAGCTATACAACTTTGTTAGAGTATATTTACATAATTTATTTGGTTTGTAAAATGCCAATAGGCTTTTCCAAAATTTATTTCTTTTGTTAATAACTTTGTTTAAAATATGCAAGTTCTAATACTTACGATGAATCAGAAGAGATCATAGACTCTTTTGTGATAAGATTCCCCCCCCCCCCCGGGGGCCGCCCCTCGTTCATTTAGAGAATTTCATAGCTATACAACTTTGTTAGAGTATACTTACATAATATATTTGGTGTGTAAAATGCCAATAGGCTTTTCCAACTATATACGTTAATAGCTTGGCAGTAGAAAGATGCTGTAAAGATGTATACAATTTCGTAATAATATATTGCTTTATTTTAAAACTTCATTTAACAACAAAATGCTAGAAAAAATAATTGACATTCGTGAATTATGAAACGTTGGCTTGGATATTTCGAGAAAATATATAATGTATATAATTCTTAACAAACAAATGCTGAGTTAGTTACTTTCTCGTTAAAGCTGCAAAAATATGAAAATAAATGTTGAAATGAAAAATATGTTTGATGATTAAATAATTTATTAGCTTTTATTTATTCAGAAAATTTCAATAGATTTAATTTTCAAAATTGGTAAATAAACTTTCAACAAAATTTATTACTATTTAATTTTTTTTTTTAAAGTCCTTAAACGAACCAATATACAAAGAAATATAGTATTGTCATTGAACTTACGTGTCACATCTTTTGATGGAAACAGTCTTAAGACACCAGGCTCCGAGGTGTTGATTATAATTTGATTAGCACCGTACCAGTAAGTAGATGCCTTTATAACCGGTTTGTCAGCTACCTCACACATGCACTTCACTTCTTGTCCTTCTTCTAAATCTACTGAGCAGTCTGACAATGCTATACGGGGTAATTCTGTTTCATTTTTAGATGATGAGAATATTGTTTCGATGGAATACACATTAAATCACTACATATTTAATTATTGCTCCATAAAATGTATGAAGTAAACGAAGCAATAAATATGCTTTTGTACACGTTTATGATCAAAGTTAAATAAAATAGCTGGGTTGCAAGTACTTACCTAAGGTAAGATTGTACATTAATGTTTCGCCATATGTTGTATCTGAATCATCATTATGGACTACAGGGTAAATTGTCACATGTACATAATAGATTCCTGGGCTTAAAATTGATCTGGGCATGAATACATTACAATAGGTTGTGAAATATGTTGGTTCGCCCGGAAGCTCTATGTTATCTTCCAACAAATCCGTCAGGTGGCATTTGGTCTGTTTAAAAAGAAATTGTGGAAAATAATATTTTAATAGTGTAATAAATAGAGGATATGGTAGTTTTATGCCTCGTATACAATATGTTACGTAAGATCACTTTTAATTTTTAAGTTGTTTAGGATAGAAATAATGTATGCTTATTTTTCAAAATGAACTAACTTTATTGTTATACACAAGAAAATGGCATTTTCCAACAGGGAATATTTTCTGCGTAGAACAGGTCACATTGACACCTTCATCGCTTACATTTTCTTTGCAGGTTATTGTTGTAGCTTTTCCTGTATTTGAATTATAGTACAAGTAAAGCTAAAGATTTTATATAATTAGCTATGAATAAATTTGAAAAGCTCATGAATTTATTTTGAAACTACAACCAATTTCGTTTATTTGTACAGTTATCGTGAGGAAATGCAAAAACGGTAAACGAAAAATATGACTATATACTGCGCTTGTATGAGCAGTGAGATTTTGCAGAAATTATAAAAAATATATTTAAACTTAAAATACGTTTGTTTCACATTTTTGACTTTCAACTTTATTTCCTAAAAATTTGCATTTATAAAGCAATATATAATATGTCCATAATTATGAGCCGACGAGAAAATACTTACTAAAAACGAGTGCACATTGGCTTATATATCCCTCAAAGACATCATCATTTAAAATAACTTTATAATTAACTGGTTCCTTGGAGTTCAAGCTTACTCTTGATGAGTTGTAAATGTGAATTATAACGATAAATGTGTTATTTAAATACGTTAGATTTGTCTGATATTGACCAGGAAGTCTATCTTCACACGTCATTGTGTTAATTGTACAGTTTCCAATCCGCCCTTGATGAGAATCTATCAAGATATTTCCAGTAGTGTCTTCTGAACGGAGCTTTATTTTGAAGTCGTAACTCTTGCCCTCTTCTATTGGATGACATGTATTGTTGGATGTGCCTTGTAAAATAAGAAATCATCTATATAAAAGAATAATTTTATGATTTTAATGAGTACAACGTTATATTTAAAAAAAATTATAACCAGAGTTTTTCTGTAAACTGTTTTCTCACCAGTTGTTGTCCCCCCACACCCACCCCTTCTTCTCTTTCTATTGCCCTGTTGATTTCATTACCAAGTCAGTCGATTTTAGCTTTCTCATATATGGAAAATTCAATTTATGTTACTATTACAAAGGATTACTTTATGATCTTTGCTGCAAAGTTTTAGCAAAGGTTTTTTTTTTTTAAATTTCTGACCATCAGTGCCGTATTACGACCTGCAAAAGGCTATACTTTTCACTTGGAGTTTGAGTCATACTCTTTAAAACCTCACAATTAGGAACTCAAAAATGTCGTTTGCTTCAAATAATGGTCATGTTTTCAGCAATGACTGGATTCACCGACATGTTACTTTTCATTTTATTGATCCCCCAAACATCAAAAGTGACGGTGTTTCACAATATTTCCTTAGATGTTTACCATATTCCTAATCCTACAACATAAAATTATGAAAAAGACAGTGAGTGTTAAACATAAAAAAATTACATAACTTTAAGTGCGTTCCAAGATAAAATCAATTCTCCGACCCCATAATAAACGATCCTTTATCAGTTGGCCTCTGAAATACTTGGGGCCCACCGGCATGCGCATCATTTGACTTTAAGTTATTCCCGAACTGGCTTTAAAAGTTTATATACATAAATGTGTATTTAATTTATAAACTGAATTATTCAATTTTAGAGGTAACTTACCAAGTGTCATGGGCTGAATGTTAATTATTACAACAATCACATATAACATTTTATTTTCCATCCTTTTAAGTACCGTTATATGCACGGGTGAACCAAAAAAAAAAAGTAAGCCAAAATTAAAACTTAGAAAACAGTTTAATCATTCATTACCAGTAATGTGACATGAGATGTCACCTGATATGAAAAATAATCAGCAAAATAACCATTTATCTTAAATTAAATGATTGCTATAAATAAGTGTTTAATTCTTTACTTTAATTTAACTTTGCTAGATATTATACAATTAACTTCCTTGTTTGACTAATGACATTAAGTGAGCGATATCCTTTTTGGTTTCCTCAAATTAAAATATTATTATGAATCACTTCAGCATAGGCATTATTATTTCGAGACATTCATATTCAATTAAAAACAAAATTTAATTTAACAAGTTTTTGTTTTTTTTGTATATAGAATACGAAAATATAGACACTTAAGCTAAAATTGAAGCAAATTATAAAGCATACATGGAAAAAGAATGATGAATCGTGTCAAGTTATGGGATCATATTTGAATTCGTGAGTGAACCGGAATGTTGCAAATTTAACTAATGAATAAGGCCTATTCCAAAAAAAAAAAAAAGACATTAAAAATATTTCTAATAATACGAATTCAAGTACAATTAAAATATGTTGTCTTATGATTTTTTTTTAAAGTGTATATTTTGTATTGTTTCTTTTTAACAGTTTTACACAGTAACACTGAAACTAATTTTAACATTTGTGAAGAGCGAGTGCAAAAGGTATAATTTTTTTTCGTTTTTATTGGCCGGCAACTACTCCGCTGTTCAACATGCACATTTATAATGTATGATCTACTTTTCATCCTGTAATTCCTAACATCAAGCTTTGTGGAGAATATTAACAGGTTTATAATTATTTGTTGACAGGAATGCAAATACGGGAGTTAGGTCCCTGTTTTTTAAATTAAATTTGGATCCTAATGTTAGTTGATCGTCTAAACTTGAGTCAAAAAGCTCATTTTCTTGCGCCCAGTTTACTCAACAGATCAAGTTTTTGTGAATCTAGGTATATTAATGGTAATTAATCTAGCTTTTGTGCTGACTGCGTCACTTAATTTCGTTTACACAAAAGTTGTAGCAATGCATTTAATGGCATTGAAAAGTTATAATGTTATGCTTTTTTCAAAAGAGACCAAGAGTGACTCGCTTTGTTGTCCTTCTGTAGGATATGGAATAAATGGACCGTGTCAAGCCTTCTCTTATATTTGCAGAGCATTCCGTTAACATATCCACCCATGTAACCTAGCCCTGTATTTTATCACGGACAGTGACTTACTTGCCATGTCCATGACTGTTTTTTTTTATTAACGCGGTATATTTTTTGAAAAAAAAATAATTAGGATTTTGATCATCTTTTTTCTTTGGTACCTGGGATTGGAAAAGGTCCTTTCCCTGATACTGCTGTTTAATTGTTTTCAATCCACAAGGTTCCATGCCATCTCCTTTGCGCTATCTTTTAATAAATGTTATTTTTACTATATCCCTTCTAAAGCGATTATTACTATATTAGACAAGACCTGTACTGGAGTTGGCAGTGTGATTTTAATCTTTCATTTTAATAACTCTAATGTTAAATGCAACATGGTCACTGGTTTAATAACAAAATTAAATCAATTGAGTTTATACCCGCAATTTTGCTTAAACCTTTTAATGAAATATTCCTAAAAATTGCGAAACGTCAAGTGACATTTGTTTAGCAGCTTAATTAATTAGTTAATAAATTTATATGTGTGGGACTAATCTTTCGAATATCGTTAAAAAATGAAATTTCAAACGTTTCCTTTTATTTCATTCTTTTAAAAGTCATAAAATGTTAAACGTATTCACAATAATTAATACAAATATACATTATAGCTGAAAAGTTACTATACATATTTTTTCGTTCTAGAAGGAAAATAGTGGAATGCTGAGTCTAAGTAACTATCTTTTATTTAGTATTCTGTTACTAAGTGATTCCTTATCAGGTAGAGTATTTTTTCTTCATATTTTTTAATTAAACGACGTTTTGTACCGTATATTTCATTCTGTTTTACATCTGTTTTCGTGTATATTGCTTTTTAATTTTTTTTTGTTTCGTTTGTGTTGTTGCGGTGGTTGTCAATTTTCTTATTGAAACAAATATTCGTATTTACAAAAGCAGATAACTGAAACAAGTATACAAAAGTTCCTTTTATCATGAAACCTGCTTTTAGTGTGTGGGGATGGGGCGGAGTTGTGGTGGGACTCTCATTATAATATTTTTTTTTCCCTAAAGACCCAAGGGCTGACATGATGCAGTTTAAAGAAAAACGATGTTTAACTATGTGTGAAAACGAAACATTTATAACAACAGACACATGTGAATTTACTTGTGTGGTTTATTTAGAGGGATTTCCAGGGAACTCTTACGCAACATTTTTGTTAAGAGAAAAAACAGACAGATTTGCTAAAGAGGTAAGAAATTAAGTTATCTTAAGTGAAATTAGCGCTGTGTTGACTTATCAACACATATATTATATTATTTTATTTCATTCATATCAAAAGACTTGGGTGTGAGATATGTCATTATCAAAAATGTGTATTTCTTTAAAAAACTTTTTTAAAGTTTTCATTCGCCTTACTAATTAAGTATTCTCTGAACATGTTATATTTAGATCCTTTTTACTTTAAACTATAGATATACTAATATAAATGAATTCTTACGTCATTTTTTTCAATCATTCATTAACAAGAATGAATCGATTTCCGCAATTCGTTACCCACAATTGTATATTTCATAAATATATGAAGATAAGATATGAATGTTAAATACACCAATGCTATTTTTCATTAACTTTGATACACAATTTATGATTTTTTCTAATTTTAGATATTTAGTTTGGAACCCTATAGCGATTGCAAAAGATTTATGAACAAGACAGCCCATGAATGCACAGCCTTAAATGACACTGTTTTTAGCCTTTCTGTGCGTCTCAATGCATCCATAGATTATGACGAGGCTGAAATCACATGTAAATTACAAATTCCTGGAACAAACATCATCAGCAGAAAATTTCAGCATTTTCCAAAAGTGTTTGGTAACAAAAAAGCTAATGATTTTTTTAGGGTTCAAGTGAAAAATCACTGATGTCATTTTTTCAAAATTTGTTGGTTATTTCCTCCGCTTTTACATTGAAATTAATAGAATAAAGTGGAACATAGGCCTACCCGAGAAAGCAGCGTAGTCAATAAATAAACATTTAGATATCTTGACATTTTTATATTTTCATGAAGATTGCTAAACTTAATTTTTAATTTTTCTCAAAACTCTCAAAACCAGAAATCTCTGGGGGTTTTTCCCTTGAAACTTTCGTGTGTATTTATTTCTGTCACGCATACATTTGTTTAAACCATTTTTAAAAGAGTACATTTATTTTCTATTTGGGAGTTTTAAAAATTTTATTAAAACACTTTATTTTTAACTGTCAAATTTAAAAAAAAAAAATTTCATGAAACTAAAATAAACTGTTTCCAGAATGCAATTATTGTAAGGGTTATCTTAAAAGATTTGATACGTTGTATGATGTATTTGAAATGTGCAACATTATCTATGGGTCGGCTGCTGTAAAACAATAAGTCATTGCTAATCATAAGGATTTTATGAAAATACCAATAAATATGCCTATGTCAATAAATCAAGTATTTTAAATAGTTTTAAATTAATTTTTTTAAACATAAATTTGAATAATTTTTATGTATTTTTTAAAGATTCTCGAAATGCAACTTGGATATTGAAAGTAAATGGGAACACCATTCCATCTGAGAATTGCTCTACGTCTATTTCCAGCATGAATTTAACTCTTGAGTTTTACTGTTTAAGCATAGCAAGGCCATGTTTAATAAGTATACTAGTAAATGAAACATCTCACACTGTTGATGGTAAAGATAAGGTTGTTTTCAATACTCTTCTTAAAGAAGATGTTGTAGTTTCTATCAAGTTCGCTGCATGCAAGTTAGAGAAATGTTACAACTATATCAGCTGTAAAATAAGACCAGGTTGGTGCCTAATTTAAAAAAAGTTAACATATTTAAAAAATTTTGATTTAATAATCCGAGCTCACTACCTTTAACAAATCAAAGCAATCAGCTAGAAAGTTTTAAGTGAATGATTATTATTTAAATTCATTACAAAGTCAATGATAAGTTATTAAATGCATTATTTTTCTGACATAAACTGTGTAAAAGAAACCACATTATATTTAAACTTTTTAAAATATAAGGAAATAAGTATAGGGACTTTTTTTAAGGAGACTATTAGATTTCGAATTCCATTTGTTTCCCCCAAACTGCTTTAATAAATTGCATGCTATTTTAAAAAAAATGCAATCTGCATTTTTGTAAGCCATAAAAAATGAGAACAATGTATCTTATTTTTTTTTTGTAAGTGACACGAATTATTTGAAATTTTCATTGAGTATTTAAAAAAAAAAATATATTTTCAGATACAAGTCTAATTAAAACGTCAGAATTGATTCCAGCAAACAAAAAAAATTTGATTGTTATACTTGTGCCGAGCTTGTGTTTTGCAACGCTAATTTTAATCACCACTGGTATAATTCTTTTCATCAGGTAAATTAAAATCATCAATATATTTTAAGGAAAAAAATAACACTTTTCTTACTTCTATGTTAAAAAAATGTCACCATCCTGTCGTTTCTTTTTTTTTAGAAAAAACAAACATATCCTGTTCCACTAAGTATTTAATTGTCAAATATATATATATATATATATATACATATATATATACATATATATATACATGTATATATATATTGTTACGCATTGGCTTCCATTGTGAGAAATGTATCTCCTTTTTTAAATTTATGGCTCGTTCAAACAGTGCCTAACAAAGGACCATACCATAGAGAGATTAAAATAACAAAAATACGACACCCAAAACATTACCAATTACAATTGATAAGATTTAATTTAGTAATAATACTGTTACAAAACAAAATAAATATAAATACGAATCATCAACTTACAGAGTATTGTAGATCTTGTACCGGTACACAGAGAATACAATGTGCTAATTAATAATGTACAATGACGAAAGCGAATAAAAAAATAATTACACAAAGAATAATACGTCTTCTGAAGTTAAAATATATCTATCTGAATCTCCATCCCTCTCTGTGCCTGTCAATCCTTTATATATATGGCTCTACCGACTCGTCTAGAATCATCCTTACTTTTCTAATACATTCATAAACCTTCGACACATACTAGTAGTCCTACTAAACATGTTTAATTGGAAGCCGGTAGTAAACACGATACTTGAAAGACTAAGCCACGCCCACAACAAACGCTATGGTCTGCTAGGGATCAAATTTGGGGTGAAACAAGATCCAAGCACGGGGAAAGTGTACTACATAACAATATATATATATATATGGCATCTTTCCGTCTGCGGGATACGATAGAATATCTGTATTGCTTGCAGCTCTTGGTGTGGCTGGTTAGACCAATCCTCGAATGGCAGTCTCTGTTACATTTTCCACATACGAATGCGGTGGAGCAGTATTTAGTGGCATTTCTCCTCACTCTTTTTGCAGTTGTTTCCGCCCTGTTTTGATCCTCACATGTAGTGATCCTGCTTTCACGATGCCCCGCCATGAGGATCGATCCTCTGCCAGCTCCTCCCAGTTTGTGATGTCGATTTCGCCGACTTCATGTCTCTTTTGCATATGTCTAAGTATTTCAGACGAGGCCAACGACCTGACCTTTTCTCTGTCGCCAGCTTGCTGTATAGCACGTCCTTTGGTATGCGACAAGACTACATTCGCTTGACGTGTCCAAGTCAGCAGAGGCGTCATTGGATTAACGTGGCTGGGACGCTACACATGTTTGTTTGGGACAGGACATCCTGTTGGGGACTTTGTCTTTCCATTTAATGTCAATGATGTGGCGCAGTTGGAAGCCATTGAGCCTTCTTTCGTGTTTAGAGTATGTGGTCCACGACTCGCATCCATACAGAAGTGTGCTCAGTACGCAGGCCTGGTACACCTGCAGCTTAGTTCTTGTTGTGAGTTTGTCGTTTGACTAGACGCTTTTCTTCAGTCTGGCCATAACAGTTGCGGCCTTCCCTATCTTCCCACTTATCTCATCATCCATTGAGAGGGTGCTCGATATGTTGGATCCCAGATATGTGAATCTGTCAACACTCTCCAAATCGTAGTCGTCAATGGCGATTGTGGGGAGGGAGTCAGCGCCCTGTGCCATAATGTTAGTTTTCTTTAGGCTAATTGTCAGGCCAAACGCTTTGCAGGCAGTGGATAGGCTAGATACCAGGCTCTACAGGCCGTCAGCTGTTTGAGATACCAAAGCGGCATCGTCCGCAAACAAGAACTCTTGCAGCAAGACATTTCTTAATTTAGTCTTAGCTCTAAGGCGGGCAATGTTGGATAATTTTCAGTCATCTCTAGTGTGGATGTGTATCCCCTCGCTGTTGTTCTGAAAGGCATACTGGAGTAGAATGGAGAAAAATATTGCAAATAAAGTAGGAGCCAGCATTCAACCTTTCTTTTACTCCACTACTAACTGGAAAAGCTTCTGAGGCGGCGCCGTATAACACACTGTGCCTTGCATGTTTTCGTGGAACTGCTTGATGATGTTAAGCAGTCGTGTAGGGCAGCCTATTTTTCTGAGGATCTGAAACAGGCCGCCCTGCTGACAAGATCAAAAGCCTTAGTGTGGTCGACAAACGCAATGTATAAAGGCATATGTTGCTCCCTGAACTTCTCCTGCAGCTGGTGCAGAGAGAAGATCATGTCTATGGTTGACCTACCGGCGCGAAAACCACATTGACATTCTGGGAGTACACGCGATGCTAAGGTCTGTAGGCGTGTTAATGCAACTGGGGCGAAAGCCATTCCAACTATACTGAGGAGGGAGTTTCCACGATAGTTGTTGCAGTCACTATTGTCTCCTTTATTTTTGTACAATGTAACTATGTTTGTATATTTCAACTCTTGTGGCAGCTGTCCCTGTTCCCAGCACAGAGTAAGGAGATCGTGCCAGGGCTGTAATAGTACTCCTTTTACACATTTGAGAGCTGCTGGTGGATACCATCATTGCCCGGGGCTTTCCCACTGGTGAGACAATCGATGGCTCTACGTAGCTCTTCTATTGTGGGTAGGGTATTAAGCTCCTCCATGACCGGCAAGTCTGGGATATCGTCAAGGGCGGCGGTTGAGACTTGTTTTATTGTTGCGTATATTTCCAAGTAGTGTTCTATCCACTGCTTAAGTTGTTGATCTCGATCAGTAATAATTTCCCCTGCTTTGGACATTAAGGGCACAGTCTTGGAGATCAGAGGGCCTGTTGCTTGCTTTATATTCTCGTACATTGACTTTGCATTGCCTCTATCAGCAGCTGATTGTATGCTGGAGCTTAGATTGAGTGAGTATGTGTTAGCGTAGGGGCGAGCTGCCTGATGGGCATTTGTCTTGGAACTTTTAAGTGATTGTAGAGTTGCTGGGCAAGGTCTGTCTTTATAAGCTAAGAGGGACTTTCTTTTTGCATCGGTGACATGTTTCATTTCCTGCCAATGGGCCTCGAACCAACCTGCACTTTTGCGTTCTCTCTTTCCAAATGTCGTGATAGCCGAGTTATAGATAGTGTCCCGCAAATGTGACCATTTGGTCTCAATAGTGTCCATTGGTGGCGTTTGTACAAGAGCATCTTGTAGACTATGGGTGTATACTTCTGTTCTCTCTGGGTTTTTGGTGGAGCAGATGTTTATGCGTGGTTTACTCTTTTTGTTTGGTGTGATACAGTTTCTTTGGCTCTAGCCTTATCTTGCTAGCTACTAAGGAATGATCAGTGTCGCAGTCTGCGCTGTGGTAGCTGCGTGTGAGGAGAACACTGGCCAGTTGTGTGCGTCTTGTGATTATGAGATCTAACTGGTTCCAGTGTTTAGAGCGAGGATGTCTCCATGACACATGGTGGATAGCATTACAGTTGAAGTAGGTGTTAGTTACACATAGTCCATGTAAACAGCACAGTTCCAATAGTCTCTGCCCATTTTCATATATATATATATATATATATATATATATATATATATATATATATATATATATTTTTTTATATTTATCTATATATATATATATATTTTTTATATATTTTTTTTTTTATCTATATATATATATATATATATATATATATATATATATATATATATATATATGTCATTATCCATTCCTATCTATTTATCTATATACATTATCTACATGTGTTATTCTATCTATACATATATGCATCTATTAAAATATATATAAATCATCTCTATTTTTTTAGGAAAAAGAAGAAAGAAAATAAAACATTGCTGTCAGACGAAGCGAAACAATTTGAGTAAGATACTTTATAAGTGTTTACAAAAATAAAATTAAAAATCATTCTTAATACTACCCCTCCTTAAAACTATTTTAAGTGATAAATAATGTAAGTTACCTGGTAATTTTTAAATCCTATAGAAAACGATTATTTTCATGTGGCTTAATACTACAATTAGACTTCCCAAATATCTAGAACATTTGGAGATTTTAAAGATTTCCCCACCCTCTTTCCACAAGTCTGTTCAAAAACATATAACTAGAAAGATATCTTTATTAACTGTAAGGACTATTAGCCGAACTTCTTTGGGTAACATGCGTTTGATAAATATTCATCAAGTGTAACAATTTGTATATTTAGTGATTTTGCTATTTATCTGTAATTTTCATTTATAGATGGCACGTATTAAATGAAAACACATTATTTTCAGTCGGTTGCATCGCTTTGTTTAGTGATGCCTAAGACGGCAACTATTTTTGCAGACCCAATAAAACAACTCAGCAGTTGTTTGGAAAAAAGGCGCCCCCCCCCCAAAAAACCCCCCAAAAAAAAACAAAAAACAAACAAAACGCTAAAATCAGGGACTCAGGGTCTTCTATACAGCATCCGGGGTAATTTGCAAAGAAATTCAATTAAGGATTCTTTTCATCTCAAACTGATTTAAGTAACACACAAATTTTTGGCCAACCATTTATGATCAGCGCTCCAATTTAAATTGGGTTTGGGGTTAAAACGCTCTTTAGGCCGGAGGGTGGGGGGGGGGTGGGGGTGAGTTTAGCTATTAGCCAAGAATATGGGTAAATTCATCCTGCAATATCTTGCATAAACGTAAATTTCATTCCTGTTTTGATGTATTCTGATCTTATACTTTTGATACCAGACTCGTTTTAGCCTTCTGTCACTTTGTTTGGATATGGGATTGCAATTAAGGACGCTCAATGCTCCTTAATAAATCCCCAGATGTGGTTTGGGGAGTTGCTTTGAAAGTATATAGCGCAGACTAGTATTTATCTTTTCAAAATTCTACACTTAATAGGCAAGCAACGGTAGAAATGACCACATAAATTAAGCGTCCTGGCAAATCAATAAGGAAGTTGTCAAAATGAAATTAAAAAGTAAATGGCTAACATTAGATTAGGCCACTTTTCTCTTTTAAAAAATGTCATCCAGTTGAACATATTAATGTCATTCCGTTTAAGCAGCAGCTTGATTATATAAAATATTAAAAATATTTATTTATGGGTATTTATATATTGATCTTTCTTTTAAAAATTGAAGTTGATACTGTACTAAAAATTAAATTCAATATTAATTTTCATGTTTGAAAATTATTAAAACAATTAGTTTATTTATTTATTTATTTTTTTTTAGTTTGACCTCTAAACTTTTAAAAGGCAATGAAAATGAAAACGGTAAGATCATTTAAAAGTATTTTTGTTGTATTTTATTTTGTAATTGTGTATGCATGGATATTTAGAAATTATCATTTTTGAAAGTTTTAGTCTTTATCACTCGGGCGGGCAAAGGCCGAACTCTGTAAGGTCGATGTCCAGCACCACTTGCTCGGGTGGTGTTACACATGATTTTGCCTCTTCGTGGCGTGCCCGACTAGTAGGGGGGAGTCTTCCTTCTGAAGCTAAAAAATCCCAGGAAAAACGCATGACTTACTACGCAACGGAAGTTGAGCGCTAATATGATTACTGTTGCCGTTGATGGGTGTGAGACAATGGGTGGCCGCCCAAACCCTTGTCAATGATTAAAAAGACGCGGCCCTGAGAAGGCCGCCCCTAGGCGACCTTTTCGTCCCCGCTACGTCCCGACCGGACAGCTCCCTGGGCGGTGGGTAGTGGTAACGCAATACCACCTCTCTGGAGAGGAAGTAAAGCAATCCTGTCCCATAGGATAGTGGACTATGGACGCTTTAAACGCAGCGTCCCTCAGGCCAGGAGGGAAGTTCCCGGCGCGCTTCCGCACGGTCTAGGGCTTTGGCCCTGGCCCGTTTTGGGGAGTGCCGGGGTGGGGGTATTATGAGTGTGAACTCGACGACCCATCGACACAATCTCCAAAGTGATATTTCTTCACCAATATCCTATCCAAAAAAAGGCTGGAAGAAAATCTTTCTCAAGATATTCCTAGGTTTGTCTTCCTGTTGATGTCAGAACCTCTGGAATTATTACATTGAAAGAGCAAACAAAGGTTTTTGCAGTGTGTAAGACTTATGCACGAATAAATTGATGCCTGTTTTATGTTGGAATACAGTTTGAGTGTTATTCAATGTGAAATCAGAAACAGACCATGTGTGTAATGATCCAAAACACATATTTTTACTACTAAACAGATGTAAATTTATTTTAAAAAAGAAGCAAAAAAATTCAGAAAATATTTTGGCAGATAATTAGTTACGGCAATTTTCACAGTACTCGTTGTATCTAACCATAAAATATAATAACATTTGACAGGTTGCTGCGAAGATAACTATGTTTGTTTAATTTAATCCTGTTTTTTAAACGTTAAAAGCAAATAAACGAAACTCATCTTAGCCCAATTAATCCCATAAATCATTGTTAGCCTTACTCGAATCGACTATTGTACTAGCCCACACCCTTTTGCCCCTTATTTTGATTCTGCATTTTTAGTCGTTCTAATCCATCTTATCGACCTTACCCATGTGTCTGTAATATTATATCATCAATTTCAGTTAGGAGACTTGAATCTCTTACTTGTTACCCCAGCTTTACACAGCTTATGTCGTTCCAAGTGGCACACGATATGTCTTTCTGGGAATCAAATCTGTAGTTGCATGTGCCTCGTTTTATTTTTTTTAAAGTTACTGTTAGTCACAATAGGGCACTTTTCAATCGAACAGTCCCTGTTACGTTGACACCAATACCTAACCTTTCATTCATATACCTGGTAACAATAGATGTTTGTGAACACTAAATTGCCCATTTTTTAAATCCAAATCGTACATGCTTTCTACTTATAAGCTGCTTGAGGTAATGGTGTTCGACATATCGGACCATCAACGTTCACACTTTCATAATAAAATGATAAATTGCTGAAAGTTTTCTTTTAGTTTGTAGATCAAAGGACGAATCTTGAAGAGCTGATACCTGTCATTTTCTGGGACCCATTTCAGGTCATACTTGTCAATGAGATGGAGGTAGCTTTTTTTTCAGATACCTCTATCGGCTCATACATGTTTCTCACACATTGAGCATCATATTTTCGTCTTCACACAAGTATAATTGTTCTTGAAGAAAGAGGTGTTACCCAGCAAAAAGAAAGAAAAAATGTCAATACATTTTCTGATACAAACGTTTGAAAGGAAAACCTGAAAGACGATTTACTCTGTGACGTATGTTACATTCTGCCTGACAATATCTGTGATAATCGCCTCATCAAATAGCATAAAAAACTACATGAGACGTTTCCCAATTAATAAAAAAATTACATCATTACTTCTTTTTGCACATCATCAAAGATTGGGTAGCTTTTCAAATAAATGTGTTAAGTCTTCTTCCACTTTGGATTCCGAATTATTACTCTAATTCCCGAATGTAACATCATCATCCCCACTTGTTAAAATGCAGATGTTCATCATCATCAATAATGTTATCAAGGTATCTTCTTTGTCTAACACTTCGTCAACTCGATCTGAAGAAAATTCCACAATATCTATATGACTATTGTCATACTCTGTTTCATCAGAAATCAGAAATGCATCGTCATTTATTACATTATTATTTTTTTTTTAAAGTAAGGAACCTGTTTCACGTCATTTCCTGTTAAACACATTTACGAAATAGTTGCTAAAATTTGTATCAGATTTTAGCCCCTAATGGGAATCGAGATATTTCGCTCCACAGTAGTCATCAAAATTATAACATGACTGAAAAAGTTCAATATAGTACTAAAAACTTACCTTTTTTCAAGATAAACCACCAATAATGAATGAAATGGTGCCTTTTGGATAACACTTTCTCTGCTTTCAAAACTGGCGTTCCACTCACGCGATGAAAATAGCTGCCCAGAAATGAAGACTTACCTTGCAAGGGAAGCCAACCACGTCTACGCGCAAAAGTTAACATCCGTTGCAAAGGTTCAACCTGAATGAGTCATGCAAACATCGTGGTTTCCTAAGTAGATAGCAGGTGGCTAAAATAGATTGTTAAAAGTTGCATCATCCCCAAATGGGGATTTTGGCACTTTATGGGTTAAGAAGCCGATGTTAAGAAGTCAAAGCTCTATCTCCCACACTTTTTGAATTTTTTTTTGGTCAATGTTAAACGATTTGCTTTCATTGAGTCCAACCTCTAAGCTACCAAAATACATTCAAGGTGAGCTCTTACCTGCTATCCACATCACTTTTATGACACTATGGTCTTAAATAATGTCTCATCCTTGAACTAATTGTTTGAGTAAATCCGACATTATAAAAATGAACCGCAACATTCTTAAAGTCACCTATTCAAACCTGCAATGAATTTAAACTTACCAATAGTCTGAAAAAGACAAATGGTGCACATGTATCATAACCCATCTCACCATCATCTTGAAGAGGCTCTTCCTAACTTTAAAAAAGAAATAATTTCCTGGATTGCAAGCAACAGCCTCTTAGATCAAAGTGAAAAGAGTGTTTTGAAGAATTCCGACCTAAATAATATTAATGAAATATATATCTCAAGAGCATTCGTTTTTAGAAAAGTACATAGTCGTAGATAATCGAAGTTGTTTCCAAATGATAAAAACATATTTCGGAACAAGTTATTGTGGTGATAGGGCAAAGCGTGACGAATATAGATACTTGAAAGTTCTAATATGCACTGTTTTCCATTTACAACAAAACAACACCTTCTTTGCTGCAGCCTCTTCAATAGAATAGATTTAGAGCGAATTTTAAAGAACTTACTGATATTGGTTGCATTGCCCACACGATGGAGACTTTCTAATGGTGTGGAAGAAACATAATATGTTATAAATGCTGCATTTATCAAAATTAACCGATGAGTGGGATGGGACCCCTTCTTTTGTTGTTAAAAATTAATAAGTTTATTGTTAGTAGGTTATATTTTAGATCTTTGGGGACTGGCTAGTTTTTTTTGCCCATTTTAAAATGCAAGCCAATTTACTTACGACTAATTGGAATAGAAAAATAAGGAATTAGACCCTTCGTCACAATTTTCTGCAAGACGCAGTTATAAATACGCTGATGGTAGTTAATGGTATTTATGTCTTGGTGTTATAGAGATGACGAAATGTTCAACACCAAATACAGAGGTCAAACATATTGTCCATTAATCTGTATTAGAAATAGTTTTCTCTTTCGTAGAATATGCACTTTAAGTTGTTTTTTATTTTGGACCTTTATTTAGAACCAACTTTTGAAAACTATTTAGATAGAAAACCCAATAGTTAATTCATGTTTTAATTTTGTTCAAGTAACTTAGTTCATAGAAAACTACACTTGTAGTCAAATGGGTCAAATTGGGGATGTGTGGTGGTGTTGGTCTCGTCATATATGTGTATATTCTTTCTTGTGAACATATGTTAAAATCATAGGATGGTTTTTAAAAATGATTCACAAATAAACAGACAAGCTCATAATCTATTTACCTTTATGATATTTTGAAAAAAAAAATATTTGAAATTAACAAAATGTCTCTTTGTAATTATAATAAAATATGCATTATTAAATTTATAAAATTTAAATGTCTCTTCAAAATTTAACCATAATTATTTTACATTCATCTGCAGATCAAATAATGTATGAAACCGAAAATGGAGCAAATGATTATAAAAGCCTGCATAACAATTGTAAGAAGAGCCACGAAGAATACTCAGATTTGAAAAAAAAAAACAACTTTGTTATTAATACGAAACAAAAATATTTTGAGCTAGATAAGCTATATGATTTAATAAAATCCATGGTTCCACTGACTGTCAAAATAACCGTCAAAACTGACAAAACCAATGACAATGTTATTAAAACTGGTACTGGTTGGGTAGAGCGTGTTATAAGGCATCACAAAAAGAACAACGTACCTTGTGTATGCAATAAATGTGCAACAAAACAAAAACCTAGTAAAGAATGGAGAGAGCTGTTTGTTTACACCTCCACACATGTTGTCTCTAATAATGATGAGGCAATGAGAACTACTTGTATATTTTTTTATGATAATGAAAATAGTAACACATTTGAATTGTCTAGTTTCAAAAAAGAAAAACGCTTTGTCGATTGCCAAACATTTTTGATGAAATATGTTACATGTGATAAAAATGAAGTTGAAAAGCTGGACAAAGTATATGCAGATTATAATCGCTGGAGAGATATACACAAAAAAATAAGTGAAAGAAATAGAGATGAAAAGCAGAACCAAAAGATAGTATGTATCGTATCCCATGTTCATGGTGGGCCGAAAAAGATTTCAGTGGGGCATTGGGTAGAGAGAATTTTAAATGAAAAAAATAAAAAAGACACAATAGATGAGGTTACCAGATACACATACACAGCTTCAACATGTCCAGGAAGTGCTGGTGCTTATGTTTGTATTTTAGGCAAAGATCATCGGATGTGGACTACACACCATCTACATTGTGGGGTAGACGCTGAGAATAAAAATTTTAGTACATTTGCAATTGACTGGGCTTAAATTCAAGTAGACATTTAAAATTGCTCTACCGATGTTCAGAACAATACTTTTTTTATAATTAAACTAAAAATAATCATAACGTGTAAATTATGTTTTTAAACATTTAGAAAATAAATGAAACAACTTTTACAAATAAATTTTTAAATAAACCTAAGTTTTTAAGATTTTATTTGATATTTTATTGTTTAAATTTCAATACTTTTAATCATACTGACAGGTTTTTGCTTATAAGATTCATTTACATTTGAAACATTTTTCGATATGTTATGTTCAATAATGTACTCATTGTCACAAGTTGCTTTGAAGGTTAACTTTCTTAACTGAAAAAAAGCAAGAATAATAACAACTTTGGAAAATGATGCACATTAAAGCATTTTAAAGTATATTTTGAGAAACTTTTTTGTAAAGAAATCATACATTTAAAGCATTACTCCACTTAACAGCCTCGACGTAATTTTCATTTTTTTTCCATCTATAATTTGATTGCTATTTTTAAAAATTAATGAAGCATCCGTATCGGGGACAGAGTATGCTCCGTTCTTAAATTGTATCTGAATCTATCATTTTAAATTACTACCTAACCACATATCAAACATTAATATACACTATGTATTTGTGATGTTATTAATTTTAAAGTAGCATTAGTTATTACCCTTTGCTTTTGTCAAGTCTATCTCAGTTTATTCATGGAAAAGGGCCGGTAACCTTAAAGTAATTTTTTTGTAATTGTCAAAGACGGTGCTTTTTAAATGGGTAAAGATAATTCATGGCTTTCCCTTTGTTAACGTGTTAATAACAGGGTCCTTTAATCAAATGTTAAATTATATCTTAATAGAATTTCTTACAATTGAAGCATAATAAATGTAAGAGATAATAGCTGGTTATTGCTAGATTTCAATTTCAATTTTGCAACACGATATTATATATATATATATATATATATATATATATATATATATATATATCTACTTTTATATCTATAAANAAACTGAAAATTAAGTTTTCGTGAACACTCTAGCATGTTTTGAGGTTATTGCTTGGCTGGCCGCTTGCAAAAAGTTGTAGAACCAGCAATACATTTATTTTGGGGAAATGTTATTTTTAGTGAATTAATTTGAAATTTTTATTGAGATTAACTTTTGTGCGAGTCTAATGAAGTGAAAAGTAAAACATGTAGATTTTGTAATATATTCTTGAAAATTATTATGTTCGTTATCATTTTACGAGAAAAGCTATTAATAGCTACACTGTTCTTATGTATTGAATTGTGAAAGACTATAAATACAGGTTAGTGGCACGCATACGAGAGAGATGGGATGATGTTGTCGATCTGGCTATTGTCTTATGGATGTGCATTGTCCTGTGTTTTTAATGGTTGTTTAGGTATGTACGACATAGAATGGGTATTCTGGTATAGTTTTTGCAATGTTGCATTGTGTATTTCAATGTTGTATATTATTAAACTGTTACATTTCTCTTTTAATATACTAGACTTTGTACGGCACTTCCAGCCTTTGGGGATGGAGCGTGATTTTGAATTTAACTTTATTATTATTATTATTATTTTCGTTTAAAATTTTACAGGCATTTTTTTTCTCATATAATTTGATTTAAAATTTTTATTATTAAAGAATGATAATTTCAGATTTGAAATTCGTTGTTTCTTTTTTTTTTTTTGGTAATCGTTTTTAAAATTAGCAATGAAATGTTTACTTATTTATACAAAAATACAAAAATGTCTTTTGAATCTAAACAAATTAATAAAAGGCTTTATAATAAGACAACACCGTAGAAGTAAAAACAAAAATATTCATTATGAACAATATGGAAAAAAAATGTTAAAATTATTTTTTTAAACATCAACATTCCATAAAATGTATTTTTTAAAGTAAATAAACTTTTTTTTTTTTTTTTCATATAGCAGTTTACGTTTTCCAAATAATGTAGCCTGATAATTGTAGCCAAAATTTACATATTGTTTAAAGATAAGATTTATGTTTTAATCACCAAATATTGATCATGCTAACACTTGTGTTTTTTTTTTGTCAAGTACCAAAGTATAGTCTTGATTTAACTCTGTGTTCTTCATGCAGTGCTTTACAAAGTGCTGTTGAAGTAGCATGGGGGTCAAGATATTAATTATTATGACAATTATACAATGTGCAAGCTGTTTTCTAAGTTAAATAGCGCAAAAATTAAATTTTACCAATGTGTACTAGGCAGCGTGGAAATGTGTGTTCTTTAGGCACGTAAAATAACATTTCTATTTCTTGATTGGATCTAAAAAAAAACGATATATATGCATTTGTTTATCTTAACAGAAATTGATTCAGTTAGAAACTGATAAAACAAATATTCGTTTATGTAAGTAAATTTAATCCTTATTGCATAATTCTTCTTCTTCTATATCTTAAGGGCCCACGATCAATTTATTGATCATTTTGGCTCCTATGCATGTAGATGGGATTTGCAATGTTTCTGTTACTGGTGGTGATGAGGAAATTATGCACTAGGGGTTTGAAGGCTTGAGATTAAGGGCCCACGATCAATTTATTGATCATTTTGGCTCCTATGCATGTAGATGGGATTTGCAATGTTTCTGTTACTGGTGGTGATGAGGAAATTATGCACTAGGGGTTTGAAGGCTTGAGGCAATAAGACACAAATGTGTCTAGTGTTGTCGCCTCAACTGTTCCTTTTGAAAGATGGTTCCGTCCCTGATTGTCTTGGGCAGGAATGAGCAGCTCCTATACTGGCTTCTTGCTGGTATGAGCCTGAATTGCCTGTCATGGCCTCGTCGCTGTCTATGGGGGAGAGGGACGAGTTTCTGTTTAATACTGGAACAGTGGACCAGCCCATTATTTATCTTGTACATCATGGAGTACAATTATACTATAAAATAAATACATTTATATGTTACAAATTTGAATTTTAGATTCGACATTGAAAAAAAAAATGTTTTTGAGGATTTGGGGTAGGGGGCGTTTCTAAAAAATTCGATACAATATGTTGTCATTGGCAACAAGTCTATGTTCCAAATTTAAGCTCGATTTGTAGACGGAAAGTGGGTCAATTAGTCTTGACATACCCTTGACACAATCAAATTTGACAAGCTCATTCCTCCTGAACTATTGGTGAGTCCTGGAAAGATTGGTCATAATTGCATTATCCCTATGTATATCTCTTATATTTTATCCCGTTTTTTATGAGACTAATTTTATATTTTCCCTTAGCTGTTTAATTTAGGAATTAATTATAGTATTATATATAGTTAGAAGATCAAATTATAGAACATACAATAAAAAAAATTATTTCATTTATTTATTTTCATTCTATAATTACTTTTTTTTTTCTTACACGAATGTATGAAGATTATAAAAATGTTAATGGGATATAAACTTTTATTGAAATATTAGTTAGCACTCACTGTTATAAAACATTCAAATTTAAACAAATTTTCGACGCCGGCACTAACGGTAAAAGTTAAAAATGCAATTTATTAGCCAAGTCCTTCATATTTTAATGGAACATTTGGTAAATGAACTGTAATATTTAAGTTAAAGTATTTGTTTATTTCCACCATTTAAGTGATAACTCTTTTTGAATCTTTTGAATGAGCATCACATTTCATTATATCTTTCGAGAGATCTTTGCATTTAGTGAATAACTTTTAAATAAGACATCATTTAAAGTTATAATTTTTAATCTTTGAATTAAATTTTTCTTTATTAAAATGGAAAATATGTATCATTTTGATAAACTACAGTTACTCAAAATATGGGTTGGTGCATTTTTATAAGGACATTAATATCTCAGAAGCATCATTTGTTACACATGGGCAAATATCAGTCAGCAATAAATTAAAATTGTTTAATTTAATTATTTACATGTTTTACACTTATTACACTTCTTACATTCAAGACAAAATAATTTCAGGTGAAAATTTTCACGGCTGAAATCTGTAGGCTCATCCACAGGAGAGACCGCCAATACAAACGAATGAAGAAAAATAGCTCGATTGAACTGAGAGAGGAGGTATTAAGGCTCCGCCGAACAATTCAACGCTTATTAAGCAGATTATATTGGAACAACATGAACGGCATCTTCTCAGAGAAAGACACCCCGACTAAAGGTATCAAGAACAACCGCATCTGGAGCTGTGTAAAGCACCAAAAATCATCAAACGCTGGAGTTTCCCCTTGAGGTGGGATGGCCCAATGACATCTGACCCAAAAGCTTTGGCTGAAATACTCAATCAGCAATTCCAGTCGGTCTTTGGTGACGATAGAGAGTACTCGGAGGCTGAGTTCGTTCTGAAGACCAAAATGATGAACAGATTCTACCCTGTCATGGAATATATCCATATATTAGAACAGGGTGTGCTCGCCCTCCTCAAAACCATTAACCCGTAAAAAGTATGTGGCCCTGACAACATCAAACTACGAGAGCTCAAAGAATTAGCCAAAGAAATTGCTCCTGCATTTACAATCCTCGTCCAATCGTCGCTGTGCACAGGAAATGTTCCAACAGACTGGAGAACAGCGCATGGCACTCAAATCTACATGAAATGGGAGCATTCCGACCCTGCCAACTATCGCCCGATATCCCTCACCAGCGTGGTCTGCAAACTGGTGGAGTACATAATCGTAATCACAGTCATGAAGCATCTTGAAAGCGAAAATATACTCAATGAATGTCAACATGGCTTCCGAGTCAATAGATCATGTGAGACCCAGCTCCTTGAATGTGTAGAAGACTTGATGACAAATCTGGAGAACCACAAGCAGACTGACGTGCTGGTGATGGACTTGGCAAGGCATTTGACCGTGTCAATCATAGTTTGCTTCTACACAAACTCCAGAGATATGGGATCCAAGGCACCATACATGGATCTCTAGCTTCCTCAGCTACCGATACCAAGCATTAGTGGTTGACGATACAAGCTCCTCCTTTGTAGATTTGAAATCAGGGGTCCCCAGGGATCAGTGCTAGACCCCTGTTTGTTCCTAGCATAAATTAATGACTTACCCGAGAAACTGACATCCCAAGCAAGACTGTTCGCTGATGACACATCAGTGTATAGGATGATCGCCAACAGATCTAACCAGGACCAGCTACAAAAGGATCTAAATCTGTTAGCTGAGTGGGAGATGAGCTGGGACATGGAATTTCATCCCTCTCACCATACACAGTGACGAGGCCATTACAGACAATTCAGGCTCATACCAGCAAGAAGCCAGTATAGGTGCTGCTCATTACGTGCCCTAGACAATCAGGGACTGGGACAAGCTTTCAAAAGAAAGAGTTGAGGCGACAACACTAGACTCATTTGTATCTATTGCCTCAAGCCTTCAAACCCCTAGTGCATAATTCCCTCACAAAGTGGCACTGGAAATCAGTGAAATGTCCTCATCAACACCAGGCACACAAACATTGCAAATCCCATCTACCTGGATAGGAGCCAAAGTGATCAATAAATTGACCGTGGGCCCTTAATATATAGAAGAAGAAGAAGACAGTGTATTGCCCAACAACAAATTAAAGGAATTGAAGTCCTTGTCAGAAGATTGTCAACAAACCTGCATTGCAAACATACAATTGCAAACACTCCGGTTTCATGAATGTTTACTGAAACATGTCTGATTTCAAAATCAATGTTTACAACTGTTATTAAAAATCTTGCTTTAAAGAAGAAAGTTTCAATTTTAATAGTTATTTTAACCAAGGTTTTTGACAACGTGGTAACTTACAACGAATCATTTTTTTCCCGAAAATAACCACGATAAAAGCCATTTAGATTGGCTAGCGTTTAATAAATCGAAGGTAGACTATTTATTATACTTTTGTCTCATTTCCTTTTAAATTATAGAAAATTCGTAATTTCTGACACTACCCGTCCACATGGCATACCAGCACTTTTTGGCGGAAGTAATTAAAACAAATAAATAGTATAAATTGATATGTTAACACAAGATCATTATACTCTAATTATTTTTATTTTTTTCAAGTTATTAAGTGTGAGACAATCATTTTTTTATTGAATTATTTGTAAAACAGTATTAAAAAAAAACGGAAATTGATATGAAAATTGTGTAATTAAAAAAAAAAATTGTTACCGTGAATGCCTCAAAATATTTGCCATACTCTCCCTCCCCCCCCCACCCCCGACCAAAGGTTATGGTTAGCGTTTAACATTTAGATTTAACTTTTGGATGCACGCCTTTATTTTTTAAAATGTTTATTGTAAACGGGAAAAATTAAATAGTTTTTATCTGATTCGTTTTTGTTTCTTTTCCGTTCAGTGCTTAAGAGACACACATTTTTCCAAGTATCTCTTCTGGTCCCCTATGAATTAGTATAGAAAGATGTAAAACTGAACTCATGGATGTGCCATTTGCATAAATGACTTTTAAATTTATCAAAATGATGCATGGGGGGCGGTGTTTCTTACGCAAACGCATCTCCTTGGTTTGCTCCCCCACCCCCCCCCCCCCACCCAAATCAAAGTAATCGCCTTGGTAACTTTTTTTTTTTT
>CAXITT010000032.1:38394-114350 GCA_964033795.1 Lymnaea stagnalis
TTTTTTTTTAATATATGCACATATTTTAACAAGAAAGGAGCCGAACCCTGTCAGCTGCCTGCGGCCCAGGATTTTGTGCGCCCCCCCCCATCCCCCCACCCCGCAGGCACCACAACTGAACAAGATCAGTTTATGTTTGGCGATGGCTTTGGAGTCAGATATGGCATTTGGCGCTATTTTTGCTTACACTTTGCGCTCAATGATGCATTGCCAATCCCTTAAATTTTAAATGCCACCTGAGTTCAAAGTATCATTCATAAAAATTACCATTACCCTATGTTAATGGGTTGATAGAAGATGTTTAAGTAGGTGGTGAAAAGCAATTACTCATTGTAGATGTAAAATGTATTTATCTATTTCAATACTTTTATAGTGAAACAAATTAAACATATTTTTAAAATATGAATACATGATACAACTACAACTATTTCAGATATTCGTTACATTGCTCAAGGTATTATATGTATTAGTATTAACATTATCCTGTTTATCATCCCATTTTGAGATTTGAATTGCATCATTTTGAATTTCCTTTTCATCGTGTTCACTATTATTATGCTTTATATTTATAATAACAATATTATTGATTCCTGCTCCTTGAAACTCGGTTTCCCCGTAGGTAATTTCCTCGTATATGTTGCCTAGAGATCGCTCTTTTATTACAGTCGACTTTGACATAACTGCAATTACACAAATTAGATATCTATTACATTTCTCATAGTAATAATGATTTTTAAAATTGTAAGATTACACCTACTGAAAGTTGACTTTCCTTTTATTTTAGCTTTCTTGTGTTCAATAATTTAATTCTACAAAAATGTACTGATATTCTCACAACTTTTTATGTGGTATATTTAAAAAAAAAACATTACCTTTCAAAACATTAAAGTGCCTTAAAACAATGAAAATAAAGATTCCAATAAATAGAACTCCATTTAAAATAGGCAAAAGATGCAAAAATCCTGGAGTCCATGCAGTTAGAATCTTTAAATCTGTGGGTTATAAAAAATACTTTTAAACATTAGCCATTTTATTGGAAAATAGTTATTTTTGTGTCACTAACGTCCAATGCTAAATGCGCATCTTTCAAACTACTTTTTGTGCGCATCAAATGAGAAATATTTTTGGAATTCCAGTTGAATGTAAGTAACAAAATTTGAAAATTGAAAAAAAAAATGTTTTAAAATTCTCTTTTAATTAGTTTGTTATAAAATATGCATACACGTACCCTCTTGAATATAAAATGTATAATAAAGTGCAGGAGTGATTCCATTGTCTATAACAAATGTGTACTTTGTAAAATCTGTACGTCGCAAAATAGTGAAAGACAAATTTAGAATTCCATGTGGGGGCTCATTTTCCTCATAATTAATCATACAACCATCAATAAGAAAAATGCCTTTTGTGATGTTACAAAAGTTCTCTTCTGAAGAAGAGGATTGGAATAAACTAAACCTATTCGGTTTTGGGTTGCTATACATGCCTATTGCAATTGAAACATTACTGAACATTGAAGATGTTATTATTGTCCTTTCACTTGAGTTCCGGTCATTGAGTTTTAGATTAGGTGGACCTAAAATAAACAAAAGTAATATTCACATCATTTTATGTGATCAAAATTCATAGTTCTTAAAGCTTTTGTTTTCTTTAAAAAAACAGCAGATAAAACAGTTCCAACTCTTAATACAAGAACATTGAACAATTAGAGAATATTAAGTAAAACCAATTACTCATTTTGTTATTCAGAAAAAAACACAATACAACCATTTTCTTTCAGAATGAACCAGGATCAAATATTTATCATCATTATTTTATACACTGAACTAAAAGTAGGCTACTTTTCTTAAGAACTTAAAAAAAAAAGTCTTAATTTAGAAGTTTATCTTGCTAAGCGCGACAATTTTAAGGAAATGTTTAAACGTTTTCAATGAGTCAACTTATATATTATTATTATTTTTTTGTCTCACTGAAAATATGAGCATATTACTAGTTGTTTTCACGTACTTTTGTTTAGATAAAAGTTAATAATAATAAGAAAACAATCCCTTTGGCGCTACAGCCCATTAGATATTTGGACTGCCTCACCACTTCCTTCCACTTAGACCTAACTAATGCCTTTCTTTTCCATGCTTGGACTTTCATCTTCTGTAGATCATTTTCGTCATCATCTATCCCCTTAAGCCTAAGTCTTCCTTGTAGCCTTTTTCCTCTGGGGTATAGGTGATGTACCCTCTTCGTTCCTCTGTCATTTGGCATTCTCTCTAGATGTCCTGCCCAGCGTAGCCTACCTTTTTTTATTTCTGCCACTATCGTGGGATCCTGATATAGACTGTATAATTCAAGGTTGGTTCGTATTCTCCATACATATTAATCCTTTGTTGGCCCTCATATATAGAGGAAAGTTCTCAGGTAATATATAATAAGAAGAAAATTGTGCTAAAATTTAAAAGAATGATATAGTTTTAGTACTTACTGGGCATATTTTCAGTGAGGCAAAATATAATATGGCATTTTCACGGAGCATATCCTTAAACATTTAATATAAATAAATAGTGAAAATTATGTGGTTCAAGTCTTACAACAGAGATGATTTTCTTTTTTTTTTTGTAATTATGTAAGAAATATTGAACTATATGTTAATACATGTGCAAAATCGTTGCATTGGCTATACCAGATATAGCTAGAAATTTTATATTTTGTTTTATTGTTTAAACGATTATGAAATAATATTTTCTTTTCATTTATTAGACATTGAACAATGCTGAATTTGAAGACGTTAAATCTTAAAGTACTTAAATAATAAAATATCAATTTTTAGTTTGTATATTACTTTGAAATTTTAAACTGAATTTTTTGTAAGGTAAATTTTAAACGATTATGAAATAATATTTTCTTTTCATTTATTAGACATTGAACAATGCTGAATTTGAAGACGTTAAATCTTAAAGTACTTAAATAATAAAATATCAATTTTTAGTTTGTATATTACTTTGAAATTTTAAACTGAATTTTTTGTAAGGTAAATTTTAAACGATTATGAAATAATATTTTCTTTTCATTTATTAGACATTGAACAATGCTGAATTTGAAGACGTTAAATCTTAAAGTACTTAAATAATAGAATATCCATTTTTAGTTTGTATATTACTTTGAAATTTTAAACTGAATTTTTTGGAAGGTAAATTTTGTGTTTGTAACTCTTCCGAAAATTAAACTTCGGTACATATTCATTTGAACATATTTAAACAGCATGTATAGACCAAAACAAGATAATTTGCAACACCTGTTAGAGGAATTTAAAATAAAATGGGACTTTAGCATTTTAGCTCTGGACAGTGGTGTCATTAGGGAGTGCGGGACTGCACTCAATGACAAGCTGTAAACGGGGTACCATCAAAAGGAAAATTTAAAATTTGACAGATGTCGTTCTTCCCCATCTTGTTTCCATATTGATATAATAACAATTGAAAGGTGATTGGGCGATTTCATTTCCCTTGAAACTAAATTGGGAAGCATATTTTCAAATAAAATTTGAACTGTAAAATTGAAAGTTTAAATTAAATGCTTTTGCATTATTTAAAGGTTGTTTCAACATTTAATGTTGTTGCTTTAGGACAGGGGTCTCCAAATTACAGCCCGCTTGGCCTTCTCATCCGGCTGGTGGAGACCTTTTTGTCTGCGGAAAAAATTACAGAAATTTACGTGTGTACTGCCTAGATCAGTCGCCGCTTACGTGGGCGTTATGTTCTTACAGAATTAAAAGGGAGGCGCATAGTAGTGCGTAATGTTTTCGAACCGATCACGACATTGCAAAACCTTATTCGCTGCTTAATTAATTTTCTGTTCGTGATCTGTAGATTTAAAAATGCAAAAAATAATTTATTTTTCATCCAATATTGTTCAAATGTGCATATGTTATGCAAAAGTGCATTTATTTTTAGGGCTAGACAAACTTAATCTCACTTGAACTTATGGTCATTTGTTTTTATGCTTTTGATGCAATGTTTTTTTCTTCAAATTTGTAAATACATATTTTCTGGATAAAAGTGTCAAACCGTTTACAGATGGTGAAGTAGTGAATAAATGTTTACTGGTGGCGGCTGAGTAACTTTACCCAGTAAAATAAAAAAAAAAATTGAAAATGTAGCTTTGGCGGGCAAATATCATTGCCTGCCGTGTTGTAGACATGGGTAAAAACATTGTGACTCAAACAGCGAAAAATGCAAGCAAGTTTCGCCATTTTTCAATAGTAATGGATGAATCGCTGGACAGAGAGGATATATTCAATGAGTTGGAAAAAACATTTGCTGATTATAACTTGCACTGGACTAACCTCAGTCACCTGACTTTTAATGGCCTACAAGACATGAGTGGCAAAAAGAACGATTTGTTGCACAAGTAAAGCAGATGTGTAATGAGAAAAACAAATTTCTACAACAAATGTTCCTGCAATGTATTATTCACCAGCAAGCGTTTTGTGCTACATATGTGGACATTATCAGTGTACTGTATCCTCTGTATCCTCTGATAAAGATAGAGAATTTAATTAGGTAACATGGGCGAAAGCATAGAGCGTTCAGAGACCTGCTGAAAGATACAGACACAGAATCGCAAGATTTACCATATTATACAGCAGTAAGATAGCTAATTTTTTAGAAAGTTTTGAGCAGAGTTTTTAAGTTATGGAAGGAAATAGGTGACTTCCTGGAAAGTAAAAGGCAGGCCACAGCCATTACTGTCTGTTGAACAGTGTGTATAGAAATTTGCCTTTCCTGCACATAACTAGTCATTAAATTTTCTGAACCTAAATCTACAATGAAAGGAATATCTAGTTTCTGATATTTCAGATTCAAACTTGTCATGTTTTTAGAATAATTACAGGCCAACGACTGGACGCACTTTAAGCAGTGTTAGTTCTTCATGGCTGAAGCAACAGCGGAGTTACCCACGTCATTTGCATGCAAGATCATCGAAGATCTTCAGCTGCAGTTTCAGCAGTGGTTTTATGACATTGATTCAAAGGCAGAGGAAATGAGACTGTTTCAAAACCCATTTGAAACAGATGTGATCAGTTGCCCAGATGAACTGCAACTGATTGCCGTTGAGTTGCAATGAAATGATCTCCCCAGGAACAAGTTCAAAGAAGGACTGGTGGGTTTTTACCGGCGTTTGCCCAAGAACAACTTTCCCAATGTCACAACCTTTGAATAAAGTTACCTTTCAATCTTTGGAATAACATACCTGTGTGAAGAAAATTTTCAAAAATTAAATAATTGAAGAACACTTTGAGAACAAATTTGTCCGATGCTAGTCTCAGGTCAAAACTAAATCCAGATGTGTCTGCTAATTTGACATCAAGGAAACAATTGCACAATTCACAATAATACAGTTGTTGATGTGTATACATGAGTTATTAAATAATAATTGAGTAAAATAGTATTAAATAAATAATTAAAAACAACATCCATGTTTTGAAGGTTTTTTTTATAAGGTCTTCGAGTGTGTAGTCGGTCCCCGAAATGCTGTTTGATAATTAATGCGGCCCTCGGGCTGAAACGTTTGGAGATCCCTGCTTTAGGACATACGTTACACACAACACTATTATAAGCGATTATGTATGATCTGGTAAGAAGTAATCAGTGCTCGTCGGAGTGTGGGGGGGGGGAGGGCTTTCCTGATTTTGAGGAGAGGGTTTGTCTCCACGAGTTTTCTGCACCGGGTGACGCCTCGGGGCCAGGATTTAACTTGTGAACTACATTTATTTTAAAGAAAAATCATTACTTACATTCATAATTGACAGTGATGTTTTTATTCACTCCAAACTTTGGTTGTGTCGCTATGCAAGTGAAAACATTGAAATATTCACAAGTCATATTGTTCGACCACTCAATACTGAAAGGTGACGACTTTCCCCATTTTTCCTTCAAAAGGTTGGGACCATTGTAAAGTTTTAGTTCAGGAGTTGGATTCCCGTCCACAGTGCATCTTAGTGAAGTTCCATTCCCATCAATCTTTATAGTTTTTTCATTTGTGACACCATTAATTGTAAAGCTTAAAATACGCGCCTTATCTGAAATTTCATTTACACTTAATAATGTAAATTTTAAGATAAAACGTGAGACTTATTTTTTCTCTAAAGAAGACTTATTGGCATGTTTATAGCGTATTATGTAAGATAACTTGATAATTAAAAATGTTTTCCTCTAAATTTAAGCGAAATAATAATTATATCAATTATTAAACTTACAAAACTTTCTAGATGCATATTATGGACACAAAGGATTATAGCAACCAGAGGCATAGCCACGGGGAGACGGAAAAAAATGTGTTGTGCATGATTTTCAATATCCATGTGTACATCATTTCGTTCCAAACTATGGTGAATAGTTTGCTGGCCCATGAAAAGCTTTTTAACAAATTTCCGATCTCAAGCAGCGTATCATATCTCTCAAAATGATTATTTTTGTTGCGATTTATCTGTCCACAAAACCTGAGAGAATGTTCGCTCCACAGGTGCATTTGTGCTCCTTCTGCAAATTTACAGGCGCAGTTTCCACGTCTATCACAAATGGGTTACGCAACAGCTTGAAATTACATTTCTGTACTTATATGTCACTAAGGCGCCGTGCGAAATCGGCGCGAAGTAAGCTAAGTTTTTCAGCAAAGTGTGCATTGGAACATACCATGGCGTTGACTTGGATATAATTGTACTCCAGTCAAGACCTCGCGGCGCTGATATAAATGTATGTCGGGCCGTATGTGGCCCACGGGCCTTGAGATTGACACATGTGCTCTACACTGGGGAGCTGAAACTGTTCTCTGCGCTGATTTTTGCAGTGAAATAAAATAAGATAAATGGAAGCAAGTCTTCTATGCCAAAAGTACAGTCAATACAGTCGACAAGTAAACAGTACAGAAAAATTTGGACGAAAATATTAGTATGGATAAAGGATAAAGGTGGTAACCCTATTTCCATTTAAAGATTATTCTATTGATATCGCTCAAAAACTCACGTAAGATAATAAGTGGGTAAAACACGGGCTGACTTTTCCAATCAAATATATTTGTAGCTTGACAATAAAAGGATGCTGTAGAAATAACAATTTTTTTTTATTATATCCTTTATATTAACTTCACTTTTGTGTGTTGAGGGCAACATTTTCGGACGGCTTCTTTCCTCACTTCCTGTCAAATTATCAAGCTTAAACTTGGCACATAGAATTATTTTCAATTATTAAACATTCAATGTAATGTTCTACCCGAAATAAATTATCCAAAAATTGGTTTATTTTTGTTTTTAAATGCAGATGAAAGAAATATGACGCCATTATTTGATGAAATAAAATTCTAACAGAGCTTAATCAGATTCTTTAAAAAAGATTTTTGAAGTGCGCTGTAAGCTTAAAAATTGCTTTTTTTAAAAAAAAATTTGGTGAAATATTGTTTCCGGGAGATATTTTTTTAAAAAAATGTTTTGTTAAACATTGAATCAAAATTTTTATTGATTATGACGAAAGTATGGTAAAAGTAGAGTCAGTCCGGATATCTCCCTATTGATTCCGTTTTTTGTTTCTAATTAATGCATGGAACCATGGGCGCCCGCAGAAAACTTTCTGGGGGGGGGGGCAAAAAAATCGATTTACTTTCCGGGGGGGGGGAAACATTTGTAGTAATATTTTAATGTAGTTTTAATTTACTGTAGCGTATTTGTATGGGGAACGAACGGACAGGACATCAGCTTAGATACTTTCTCTTTATTTTCTCTTTACTTTAATACATTTTTTGTTTATTTTAGTCAATTTTTTTATTTCTTTTTATTTTCTCTTTACTTTAATACATTTTTTGTCTATTTTAGTCAATTTTTTTTATCCAATCAATCCAGGGGGGGGGGGTAAGCGCCCCCTTCCCCCCCCCCCTGCGGGCCCACATGAATTGCACTTAATTTTAGTTAAATACTTTTTTTAATGCAAAAGTTTTTTACTCAAAATGTATTCGTAAATTCGTCCAACATTTCAAATTTTCGGTATGTTGTTGTTTATGGTTAAATTCAATTAATATCAGTAAAATTAAAATCAACCAAGTTCACAAAACGCAATTGATGTATGATATGGAAGAATTTTACAATAAAACAGTGGTTCATTGTATGTTTATGCTACTTTTATGTTACTAAAAATATTTTTTTTAAAAATAATTTCTCACAATTATTATAATTATACATTTATTATGTTCCCCTAAGCTTATATATTTGTTTCATAAAAGTTTAGTCAGATCATGTTAATACACTTCTAAATGCAAACATTCATCTTCTTGAAAGGTGAATAAAATTCATAGAATATAATGAGTCAATGACAACATGAGAATAATCGTAATTTTTATACTTAACTTACAATTTAACGTCCTTTTAGCTTGAATTTCAAGCACATTTGGGCGTTTTAACTCTCCAATTTGATTATTAGCGTCGTGCCAATTAATTGCTGAGTTTAAAGCATTCGCGTTGGTTGTGTTGCAAGTGCAAGTTACGTTTGTTCCTTCTTCGGCGATTGGTGGGCATTCTACTAGTTTGACACTTGGAATCTCTGGTTTAATTATTATAATATTAAGTTTTACTTTTAGAAGTTAAACATAATTACTTAACTTAAAATTTGCAAGACATAATTTAAACTTAAATTTTTAAATAGCTGTTCTTTTTACAGTTTTAAAAAAAAAAGGAGAACATGTTATTCTACTTTTGAGGTTTCTAAGTAGAAGCGAAGGTATATTGGAAAGTTAATTGAGCTGTACTTGCCTAATAAAAAAGTATACATCAAATTATTTCCATACTGCTCATCTTTGTCTGCATTGTAAACATTTGGAAAGATGGTCACATTAACAGCATACTTTCCGGAGTGTAGACTTGACGCGGCTATGACTATAGAACAGTTTGTTGTGAAATACGGTGGGTCGCCTGGAAGTTTCTCATTGGATTCTGGTGTGATGTGTGTGTAGTTTAATAAAGACTGTTTGGAAAATAAGTGTACATTTTAGTTGCATATTAGCTGTTTTGTGATAATAAAAATCAAGAAGAAAGCATGTTTAGAATCAATGCTATAAGTTTAAATGAAGGGGAAGCAAATCTTACTTTATTGAAATAGACAAGAAAGTTGCATTTCCCCTCAGGATAGATTCTTTGTGTAGAGCACGTAACATCTAAACCTTTGTAGTGTATGTTTTCGGTGCATGTAATATTATTTGCTTTACTTGAAAATGTAATCTTACGTTTTTTTATTTTCATGCATACCATGAATGCAAAAATATGTATGATGTATACATTTCAATAACTCAAAATTATTATTCATATTTGTATTTAGTAAATAAATATGGTGTGAATTTGATATTTAAACAAATGAATGCACGCAAGATATATTTTACCAGAAAAAAAATAGAGTAAAGCGCTAAATTTGTTAAACTAAGTCCAGCAGATCCCTTCTCTATTGTTTTTCTGTTTATTTTTCTAAATTGTATAAATCATATGTAACTTAATCTATATTAATAAAAGGCAAAGCCCTCACTGACTGACTCACTGGCTCATCACTAATTCTCCAACTTCCCCATTAGATAGAAGCCTGAAATTTGGCAGTGTTATTTCTTACAGCTTACTTACAAAAGTTAAGTGCGTTTCATTTCGAAACTCTACCCGGAACAGTCACAACCTGGGGTCCCTAATTCATGTTTTTCCTTATATGAGCTATATAAATAAAATTAACAACAAATACCCTTACATGGATAAATGGATATTGACCAAACATAGCACACATACACTTGAGTACCCATACTCGAACACACAAGTGTACTGAACTCATAATATCCATACCTCTGGAGCCGGGGCCCAATTTCCTTTTTTCTTATATAAGCTAAATAAATATCAATATGATTAATACTCCTACATGAATAGATGGATCTTGACCAAACCTACCGGGATCGATAGCCCATCGGAATCCACTGAGATTGGGATCGCACTGGGATCAAGACACCGAAATGATCGGGATCCCAACAGGATCAGGATTCCTCCTGGATCTGGAGACACAAGAAAATGGGATCCCACCGGAAAAAAGGATTGCACCAGGATCGTGTTCAGAATGGGATTTGTGACTCATTTGAATTTGGGTCTAACCAGGATCGGGTTCATATTGCAATCCAGTGCAACCCCGGATTATATTGGCTAGTACATAATGAAGTAAGGTAGAAGTCGGTAATTAAAACTATACTTAATTTCAAGAGACAAAAGTGTTAATTTCATTAACGACTTATATCCAGTCAGACTTAGGCTACATCTACAATAAATAAGAGGTTAGAGAAACTTTTACTGAAGCTTTTTAATTATATATGTTACCGGCAATGTGGGAAATCCTGCATTATATAGAATGCCTAGGTATTATATAGAATGCCTGAAAATTGTAGGCAAAGTATGAAATGGTTTTATTTCACACATTTCCTAGGCATTCTATACAATGCCAAAGAGGGCCCGGCAATGTAGAGAATACCCCGCCATTCATGTTTGATTCTTTGCTTGGTGGTGGCGTGGCGATCGCGACACAAGTGCTTCGTACTCCCGCCAAAGACGCTACCCCTATTGTTTCAAGACGGCTGCTGAGTTGTTGGAAGATCAGATTGTAGCTTCAGATCAGGAATCACGGTATGTTTACATGTAACTGCGGTTCTACGATGAACTTTCTCAATGACGAGCCCATACTGCTAAAAACTGCGTTTCTCTAACGGAAAATAGTTACCAAAAATTGGTGGATGATGTGAAAATTGCTCGGATGACAACCACGAAGAAACAACGAGACTATTGGTTGCTGAAACGCTATGATGTAAAGGCGGTAGAGAAAAAAAGTAAGTTGATCTATCCTGTTAAAGAAGGTGACAGTGCTATTCCGTTCTATGTCACGGATTCTGAATTATTTGATGTACTTCACGAGGCTCATTTGGCCATGGGACATGAAGGAAGGGACAGAATGTTGAAAGAACTTCCACACAAGTATAAGAAATTTACATGTAATGATATTGAACTTTTCCTCCACCTTTGTGAGCCGTGCCAGAAGAAACAAAAAGGTTTTACAAAGGGTGTTGTGGTGAAGCCAATGCTTTTTTGCTGAATTCAACTCCCGTGGTCGGGTCCATCTTATTAATTTTCAGTCCCATCCTGACATGGAATATAAATTTATAATGGTGTACCAAGATTATCTCACACAGTTTGTGGTTCTGAGGGCTTTAACATCAAAGAGAGAGGGAATAGTGGAAATATTTACGTTGCTTGGAGCTCCATTAATTCTAAAGTCCGATAATGGTCGGGAACAATGTGGTGAACAGCCTAAAGGATTACTTCCCCAAGTTGAAGATCGTCCATGGTAAACAGTGCCACTAACAAAGCCAGGGCAGTGTCGAAAGAGCTAATGAAGACATCGAAAACATGCTATGTGCTTGGATTCAAGAGGAAAAAACTGACCACTGGGCTTAGGGATTACGATTCATCCAACTTATGAAGAACAGGACCTTTCATTCTGGGATCAAGAGAACGCGTTATGAAGCTCTGATTGGATGCAATGCTAAAGTGGGCCTTGCAACGTCTTCCATACCCCCTGACGTTTGCAAGACATACAGACGGAGGAAGAACTCAAAAAAATAATAGAAAGCGTACAAGCAACACAGCAAGAAGAAGCAAATGAACAGATGCAAGATACAGAGCCTACTATACATAATACTGAAGAGAATGCAAACATTAATGGAAGAAATCAAACTGATTCTGATGTCATGGTTACTGAAGAGCCTTCCACTTCTGGTGTTTGTTGTGTCTGTTTAAAAGAAAGCAGCGGTGCCAATACGTGCCGAAACTGTCACCGTAATGTTCATGTTATCTGTGGGCATGCTGTTAATAACAATGGAGCCGAAAAAATAGAAAGTTATGGTGTTGGTATTGTGTGCAGCTTGTGTTTCAAGATAAAGAGAGCTATAGAGGCTAGAAAAATTCTAAATCGAACCTTGAAATCTAGGCCAAAAAAATGAAAATAAACTCTGACAAAAAATCCCCTCCTGCACCTCTAGGAACCACTGTGCAAGTTCCTATTCCTGACCTTGATAAGGGCCGGGTGACTCACGCAATCTGTTGGCAGTTGTTATGACAGAGACAGAAGACCGCTATTACCGACTTGAAACTGCACAAGGAATCTTGAAACAATTCTATTCGATATCACAGTTCGCTGTATGCCCAAAAGATTTATTGAGAGTTGAAGACATCCCTGCCCGTGAAATACCTCTCCGATCTGCTGCTATCTGTCAGTCAACAGGAAGCGGTCAAGGCTACGTGAGGTGTATGGGCAAGACCAGGTGCCAAAACATGAAAAGTCTTTGTTTGAAAAAGAAAATTAAGTGCAATTCAAAATGCCACTCCAGCCTGACTTGCTGCAACGAGTAGCTCGATGACACCTTTGCTTTCTGGTTTCGTTGTTATCTTTCATTTTCAAATAAGTTTTTCCAATAAAAAAATTTCTTTACGCTCTTTTGAAACTTAGCCTGAATTATATTTGAAATTATATATAATATCTAGGCAATGTATAAAATGCCTAGGCAAAGTATGTAACTTAATCACAAAAATAAAATATTTCATACTCTGCCTAAAACCGCCAGGCATTCTATATATTGCCCAGGCATTCTATACAATGCCTGCATTTCACACATTACCGGTAACATATACAAAATAAAATTCCAACCTCCCCAAAAAATAGCTAAAAACTTTGGAGGAAGTCATTTACTGCTCCTCATCTTACTAACGCTACAAAGATTTTTTAAAATAAAATGTATCTGTTTATAAATAAACTTTAACTACCCCTTAAACGACGATAAGTTTTCAGAAGTGTGAGAATCAAATAATAATTTTTAAAAATATGTTTAGAAAGCTCGAAATAAATTGGTTTACTTACTAAAAACAATAGCTGTGTATTTTTGTTCAATTTGAGTGTCGAGTAGTAATTGGGCTTTAAAAAAAACTACTTTTCTGTCGCTTAATCCTATTCTTGATAAGTGATGGATCTGAATTGTGACGATTGAAGAACCATTGCATTGTGTTACATTTGTATTAAAATGAGTAGGAAATGTGTCGGAACATAACATTTCATCAAGTGTGCAGTTTCGTAAACGACCTTTGTGGGAATCGATTGCTACATTATGTTCAGTTGTGGTTTCGTTAAACACAAACATAATCTCGTAATTTTTGCCCTCCTCAAGTGCGTCAGGAACGTTCCTTGTAGTTGCTAAAAGTAAATTAAAAAATATTCGTATCTTTCATTTATTTAGTTAACTATTAACATTAGCCAACTGATTTACATGGCCAATATAAGTTTTGTTGTCGTTTTAATAATCAATTAATTCTTTTTAAAGGTAATAAGAGTAATTGTAACATATTCAGTTACATAATTGTTCTTTATACATACAATTTTTGTAAAATAACAACAATTTTTAAAAAAAAAATCTTCTATTATTTTTTTCTATACCTACAGAGACGTTAATACAAATATTATTAAAATGCTTATCTTTAATTTGTATGAAATTGAAATAAAATATTGTTATACTAACGATACTTACTGAGTTGTATTTATGCTTCATATATTAATAGAATCAAAGGACTAATGTGTTGCTCAAGTTCGATTATTAAAGATATTTAGATCATTGTAAAAAAAATTATTAGTATTTGCTTAATATACTTACCCAAAAGTGATATAATATTATTAAGACCAGTTGCCGCAACCACAAATGATAGACAATTTATAATTTTAAATATCATTTTAATTAATTTTTTTTTAGTAGATAGAATTGATTTTTAAAAACAATTTGAAATAAACCGAAAAAATCGGCCTATTAATTTCCCCTAAAATATGGGAGATTTAATATTTATTGGATTAATGTATTATATGATTATAAAAACTGTACAGCACTTATCCAGAAATCTAGCTAACGGTTATGAAAAGGCCAAATCCGTTTTACTTCTAAATACAGAGAAGAACTTTTCCAATATGACAATCTGTTAAAAATGAAAAGGAAAAAAAAATGGGTTAACTTTTTTTAAGGGCTTAAGCCTAGTTTCTTAAGACACAAGTGGGAACAAGCGGTACACAATGAACATAGCCATTTTAACAAGTGGTATTTTAGTGAGGTGATTCATTGACCTTTCGGTGTTGATTTTATATTATTTGTTCTTTTTACCGTTTGCCATGATAAAACAGGATAGACAATTTTTAGCAATTTTCTAATTTAAAATAATGCTTGCAGCTGTTTATACTAAAATGGAATGAGTATCTAACCGTTTTTATTTTATAAAAATATTTTAATAACTTATGACTTAAGTTTGTTTCGGTAAAACATAAGTAATTGACTATATTTTATCATATTATTATTAACAAAGTTTGCAAAGTTATACACTTATTGACCTATTAAATGTATAAGTCTTGATTAATTTCAGCTCTATTTTTAAAGTTAAAAATTAGATATAGGATCTCATTAATTAAAACAATTACCAATTTAGTTATAACTACAAGTATTACGATGTTCCTGTTAAACCGTGTCCAATAATATAAAGTTTAGAGATTTTAATCCTACATACAAATTGTAAAACACAAGAATGCGTGATATTAAATTAATTAAAAATCAATGTGTTCATCCATTTTTTTTTTTAAAATGACTGCAACTATAGCCTATATAATTGAAATATATATATATATATATATATATTTTTTTTTTTTTTTAAAATGACTGCAACTATAGACTATATAATTGAAATATATATATATATATATATATATTTTTTTTTTTTTTATGAAGTAGAGTGAAACGGTGAATTTTGAAGCGTGCTTCTCCAGGAGAAAGTATGAAGATTGAAATTAGTCACTTCATCAATGATAAGCGGAAAAAATATGCTATCGGCGTGATGTGTGGGCGATGCGTCACGTTTATATCGGAAGTGATCACAGCCATATTGTGTCATGGGTAAATGTTCTAGGGTTGTCGGTTTTATGAGGATGACGGGCCTTTATTGTGTAAGGCGGAAGAAACTAAAATCAAAGCAAGATCCTGCATCAGCCTTATGTAAAATATTAACACACGAAGAGAAAATATTAACATCAAGTAATTTCCTAACTTAAAGAAACAATGGTGGGAGCAGTGGAACAAGTCAAAGGATATATGGTAGTAAGGCAAACGGACAGAGTCGATTCTATAAAAAAACAGAAGGAAAAAAATAAAAGAACATGACAATGCTTGCAATCCAAAACCACAGGACAATGGTGACAAAACATAAAAAAAAAAAAAAAAATTAAGTTAACGATCTCAGCACAAGGAAACAAAAAAAAGTAAATAAAAAAACAAAAAGAAAAAAAAAAAAAAAAAAGACAAAGCTTGCAAACCAAAAACACAAGAAAAAGGTTGAAAAAAAAAAAAAAAAAAAAAAAAAATTAAGTTAACGATCTCAGCACAAGGAGACAAAAGAAAGTATTCATAGGATGTGTGATGGCAGGTTTTCCTTAGGGTTGGGTCCCCCACTTGACTGTTATAAAAAAATCAATTTAACAACACTATCACTTAAAAACGCTGACGTGTAGTGAAGATACAAGTATCTACTGTTGCGATAAACCCTCTTTTATTTTTCTGTAACTGCAAATTAAGTTAAATAAAGGAAAATCTTTTTTTCAACATTGAAAAGATATTCTCGAATCCAGTGAGTTTCATAGCATTAATAAAATGCGTTAGATTGTAGTATAGTACATTGTGCAAAGTTCATTGATTTAGTCGTATTCTTACGTCTAAATATATCAACAGTTTACAGTATAGTATAAATATTCTTTAACATTTAATCTAAAAAAAGTTAGATAATGAAAAGTACGTTGAGTTTACTATCTGAGCCTTGAAATTTGTGTACTGATCAATTTCTACTAACATGGTATTTTACTTATCATTGCCGCTCTCATTTCCTCGACGAGGCAGTTATAATACAATCATTACTTGTTTACTACTTACTTTCTTTTTCGTTCCCACACTCTGTCAGGCACGTTATGTTCACAATATATACAAAGTGCATCATTAATAACTCGACCAATGATTAATAGCATCAAATTATATTTGCAACAACAAATTAATAATAAATAATTAAAATAAAAACAATAAAACGGGCGCGGGGTACAGGAATATCTGCTGAACTAACATGGCATGAATGTCATGTTCTCAATCACTTGTTAAACCTTTTCTCCGTCCGCCTCCTCGTTACGACCAATCTGAGTGGAACAGCTTTTTCCGTCTTCCGCCCCATTTTGCCTGCATTAAATGTTTCACCTACTTATGTTCTGTCAAACTGCAGCTACTTGTTCACTTTTTATTGTTTTTGCTGTTGTTTCTGCTGAAGATGGCTTCTTGCCGACTCGTCCGTTGTTTTGGTGCGTCATTTTTTCAGGTTTTCCTATACATTATTTCGCGTATTTTATTTTGCCATTGACGCCATTATTAAAGTGACTTTATTACTTGTTGAGTATTTGCGATCGCTTAAAGTAAAGTTCAAAATGTGGATGACAACAAGTATTTGGAATTTAATCATTATATTACAATTATTTATTAATATTGAAGTATTTAAAATAATATTTTACTAAATGACTATCGCTTTATACATGTTTACCGTGTATCTCAAAGTATAAGTATAAAGAGCCCAAGGCAAAGGGGCAAAAACACGGCCCATTTTAAATTATGCAGTTTTAAATTTATCATAACTTGCTAAGTACGACACGACATTTATATTGTGAAGTTCTTTTAGATTCTAAATCAGTCATGTCCACATTAACCATGCATATCGTTTTTTTTTATAAATTATTCTAAACAAAATTCTTGACGATGTCCCACATATTTGATAAGGTAAAATGAACAAAAATAGTTGCAAGTGACCACCGATAAACAAACCTTAGAAACCTTTTTTCATTCATTATAAGACTATACAAATTAATCAATTCTTAAAATTAAATTATTCTCTTTGATATATTATGTTTGATTAGTTAATGTTATCACTGGAGATGAGTCATCTTTTCATGGGATTAAATGAACCATGGTAAATGAGAAGCCCTAAGACCTTCTCGCAAAAGCTTCCTATATTTAAAAAAAAATTGTTTTACCCTTACAACTCACGGGAAGTGTCTACATTATGTTCCCCTTGATCTCCCCGCCCTTAATGTTGGAGAAGTTTAGGATAGAGCCGCCATGGGCAGGCCAAGATTTTTTCCCTGCTCTCTTCAGCGAAAACAAGTACACGAAATTAGACACTGCTCTCTCTCCTCCCCTTCCTATGCCACTGCCACTTACCGCTTTATGTAGGTGTAAGCTCTAACAATTCGCTTAATTAATTAATATTAAGCCCAAGGCGCTCTGCTTTCCCTCAACCTCCTCTCGCAGAATAAATTATATTGACCCCTTAACACCCATTCCCAATCAATTTTACCTTTTCACAGGCATACTAGAAAAGAGACCAAAATAACACATTTTTAAGTTTAAAAAACGTATTCTTTTCCTATTCACATTCTCTTTTTTTTTTTTTTTTTGGGGGGGGGGGGGTTACTAACACATGGCTGTTGAATCAACAATATTTGTGAATTGTCGTCATTTGTTTAACCATTTCGTACTTTTAACATACCTCATCGCGCCTCTATACGCTCACCTCATTGTCCTACCTAACCCAGTAGGTTAAAGTTGATTGTAGTTTGGTGTTTTTTTTTTATTACCACAGACATTTCTATTCTTAAAAATATTTTCGCACAAACACATAAGAACATTATTTTGTGACCATATAAAATTCATAGAAAGTTATAGTGCATTTATGTTAGTGTATTTGATAAGTAGACGGTAAGTAATGCGTTTATGAATACCACATTAAACTTTATGTGACAGCAGATTTTTTATATTGTAATAGAGCTCAGATTTAAGAAATTTCTGTAATAATACCTTTTGTAAATAAGATTCTACTTCTGATAAGAGGAGACTTAATACGTATAGCTATAAATGTAGATTATGCCAAAACTATAGGGGCGTTGTTTTTTTAACAAACTGAGTAGGCAGTGAAAGCAAGCCCCATGGGAAAATACGTTAACATCTCGTCTACATTTTTATGGTGTTGGTATTTTGTGCAGGCTGTATTTCAAAATTAAGAGAGATGTAGAATTAAACTAGAAAAGAATATAAATCGAACTTTGATATCCAGGCCAAAAAAAAGGAAATAAACTATTTGGGAGCAACTGTTCGAGTTCCTATTCCTGACATTGATTATAAAAATGTGTTGGACTGCAATAAAGCTTTAAAATAGATTAATAAGACACGAACAAATTGTGTCAATATAACAATATAAGTTATTCTTTGATAATAATTAACATTGACAATGGACGGAGTCAATCGCGTAATCTGTTGGCAGTTGTTTGACAGTGACAGAAGACTGCTTTTACCAATTTGGAGCTGCACAAGGTATCTTGAAACAACTGTATTCGATATCACAGTTCGATGTATGTCCAAATGACTTATTCAGGGTTGAAGACTCCCTGACCATGAAATACCTCTCCGATCTGCTGCTATCTCTCAGGAAGCGGTCAAGGATTGGTGAGGTGTATGTGCAAGACCAAATGCCACAAATATGGTGTCTTTGTATGAAAAAAAAAATAATTGCTATTCAAAATGCCACTCCAGCCTTACGTGCTGCAACAAATAGCTCATAGCTACTTTTGCTTTCCAGGTTCGATTTTAAGAACGTCTTTCCTTAATTCATATTTCTTCTTTCGTTTTCTAAAAGGGGAAAAAAAAACATAAAACGTCATATTCATTATCCACCAATATGTAAATGTTGATTTCAATAAGTTGTAGCTCTTAAATACAAAAATGTATATCTTATTAAGATATCAAATCTTTAGCCATGTATTTTTCTTTTATAATATTTCATGAATACATAATTATAAAGTTGCGAATGTTTTTGTAGACGCATATATCGCATACGTTTCTAAATGGATTGATAGATCTTGATCAAACCTGGTATACTTACTTATTACATTTCATTATCCAGAACGAAATAATGGCTGGGTTTGAATTTTTAAATAATAACATGTTTAGTGCACTTGCTCAAAATTCGTATTTTCTTATATGACTTACATATATATAACTAAAGCAAATGGATAGATCTAGATTAAACTTGGTACTCATGCACTAAAATATATCTATATTGAAATACCGATTGATTATTTATGCATTTTATTCATAATTTTTTCCATAAATACCAGAAGGCTTATAGTGCATAAATGATGGCTTTAGCAATTTTGGCAATTCAGGCAGTTTTACATTTTGCCGGCCCTTTCTCCTACAAATGTTCAAGTTGAGATTAAAAGTATTGTAAAAGATCCAGGTGGAGAAGAAGGAGTCGTACAATAGAATATTTATGTTGACAACAAACAAAATTTAATAGAACAACCGAATTACTATTTATATATATTTTTAAAAAAAAAATTGTTCCAGTGTTGTTTCATTTGCATAAAATTGATGTCAAAGAAATTTTAGCAGATATGTCTCTCTGGTGTTTTCTTGGTGTGCTTTGTTTTATATGCCCAATGATAATGATTGATCCCAAATCAAATAGTTGTAAAACAAAAAACAAAAAAATGAAACTTTTTTCCCACAGTACAATGGATTATTAAGGTACAAAAGTTGAGTGGGATAAGGAGATCTAAAAACGCTTTTAAATTTAAAAAAAAAAAATGAATATCAGCACTGTGTAGGTGGATTAGCCTTTGGCCAAAACAGTTAACATGAAACTGTTGACTTTTAAATTTGTGGAACTGTAATTAATGTGGTGTGGCCATTTTAATAATAAGTGGCATTGTAATGAGAAGTGGATCTGTAATGCGGGGTAGAGCTGTAATGAGACGTGGCACTGTAATGTAGTGTGGCACTGTAATAAGCAATGGCATTGCAGTTTGGTGTTGAACTGTAATGCGGTAAGGAGTTAATGTGTCCCATCCATCAGAGTGTTGGTGACGTTTTATCTCACTCAACTATTTTACGGCGGCCATGTGACCTGATCGCAAGACGAATATCTTGAGAACTGATTCGTCCTGTCGACGAACATGTTGTAAATTTTTCTTTGCCATTACTTATTCACTGCACCGACACATTTCGCGATTCCGTTAATCTCTTAACGAGCAATTAACTATTGTTAAATTTATAATTTTTATACAACTTTTATTTTCTGTCCTAATTTAAAAATTAGTTGTAACATTTTACTATTATTTGTTATGCCTGTATAATATACTGCTCAAACCGTAAAGTTAGAACCATAGCATCCCTAATATTAGTAAAACACATAGTTTTATGAAAATTGGAACACATGGACTTGTAGATCAACATATTCCTGACAGACATAGTAAATGTGATAAGGCATAAGGACATATATTTAAATTTGAATTAATATTACTGATAAAAGTGGCCTTATATTTACCCAAGGATTTTGTCACGGTGAATGATTGTAAATGAAAAAGAAGTCAATTGAGATGTAGGCCAAAGCAAAAGGATGGAGAATTAACACAACTGGGAGATATAATAATTATGTTATAAGGGAAATAGCACCAACATGAAATAATTAAAAACTTGAATTTTCGTGTGCCAACATCCCTTCCCATAAAAATTATTTAGTAATCCCTCTTGCTGTAATGAAGTCTACTCATTCTACTCACGCCACTCCTCACTGTTTTGAACTCCCTTTCTAGAAATTATTTTGTTTCTTATTTTTATATTGAAAAAATGGGGGGGGGGGTGGGCTGGGATTCCTAGACAATAATATTGAAAGAGTGACATGATAGAAATGAATCATAAGTCTTAGGGCTTAAGGATACTTTTTTTTCAACAAATTACAAGACAGCACTTTTGACAATGCATACATCTCGCTAAAAAATCTTTGCATGAAAACAAACAAGATTAATGCCACCACAAAACTTCCTCACCGTATTTCATAACAACCACGCACCACTCAACACATACAAGTTATTGACTTATTTAAATGTAAAATTATTTTATTGGTAACATGAAATTAAGTATTCATTCCAAATGCTTTGAATACTTTGAACGGTTTTTCTCTTGCTCTCTCTAAAATATAATTATTTGTAGTCTGATTTAATAATATTTAGTATTATCGAAATTTAATTTGTTTCTTTAAGTCTTTTATAATATGTGATGAAGAGAAAATGCTTTTAAAAAATATTTTAAAGTAGCATATTTATTTAATGAACCCAGTTAAGATCTAATAAATGTATTTTATATGCAAGAGTTTAATTTTAAATAATTCTGCTAATTATTGCTATTTATATTTCAGAAATTGTTTGAGAATATTGCCAGCCAGTGATTGAAAAAGATATTGATAGAGTGGGAGACTATATTTCAGACTTACTTTGAATGTTAAATCTAGTAAGTCTTTGCTCTAATAGATGTTACAGATTTTGCAAATCCTTTCAAAGCAGCGATGTTAATATTGTTACTCACTTTGCAGTTCCCTAATCCTCAAAACATCGTATTCCTACTCTATCAATATCATTTATCTTGGCTGCACATGATATTTGAACCTTGTTCCATGACAGAAACATAATCTACATGTGAAGAGAGGCCAACTTTTGACTTCTCTTGCACTAAAAAAGTTTGCTAAAATTCTTACCAGCCATCTGCAGTGCACTGACAGACACACATTAAATAAATCTTATATTTTTAATATTTACACACATATACGCTAATAATTTTTTTTTAAATAATGTAATAACCAGTCATTTTTTAAAGAGTTAAATTTTAACAGAGAAAACATGGTTGTTGAAAACAACTAATCTCTACCCCCTTCCTCCCCCCTTGTCAACCATTGTTAATCATTTCCAAATCTCTATTTTGTTGACGCAATTAATGGACGCCCCCTTTCGCAATGTATTTCATTTGATCTGAACCTTTGACGTGCACGAAAATAAACGTTTGTTGCATCATGTTTATTTCAAAATAAAAATCCTTATTAGCACTAGCAGCAATGGAATACTGAATATAATATACTGATCATTTGTGTGGGTTGGAGATTGGGAAGGGATTCAGTAGCTTTCCCCGGACGGCATTTAATCCATGCAGGCCACTCCTGACACACTTCTTACATCAAATAATTTCCATGTAAACACTATGCCAACAAATTCAATTTAGTTACCATAAATATAAAAAATATGAGAGTGGTCCCCGTGGTTTCCCCCTTGGACAATACTGACATCAATTAAACCAATAAACAAATCGTGTCTCTATGTTGGCAAAGACAGGAAGACCTTCGTATTAATGTTTTAACTATAATAAGAAGGCCAATAAAAAATGTTGCCAACTATTCCAAATGGGTGGGTAAAGTAGTAGGCTCAATGACGGGAAGATGGCATGATCTTTGGCCTGCGAAGATGACACATCCAAATCAGCTCACAGTTCAACTCATTACCCAGGAATGAGTTGATTTTTTTTATCCGTCTAAGATTATTTTATTTTAAAATCATTGACAACTGTTTTCTTTTTTTTTTTTTAAACCTGGGCACTATGATATTTATTTTAGATAATAGATGCGTTTACTTTGGATCATAGTTGACACATGTAATATAAGTACGTGATAAGGTTTCTCCTTTTTCGGGTTGTTGGATTATCTGGGGAAGAAATAAAGAGGACTCTAGGAATCCGGGGATAAAAATACGTTCATTAGAAAGTATATTATAAAATGAATTAAACTTTATACGATTTCTTTAAGATGTATATGTTTTGGTGGCTGTCAGTAAAGTACGCCACGTTGCGAGAAAAAATAAAGTGTGGGGATGGAGGGGGTCGGAGGTCTAGAAAAGACAGTTTGTTGGAGGGAGGGATGGGTGGTAAATTTTATATGAGACGTGACACTTCAAAAATAAAGTTCAATGTTTTTTATCATACATATAAAACCCGAAATGGACTATGAAGCTAAACTTTATGTTGTTACGGATGTATTCTAACATAAGATGCGACTTTTATAGATTTAAGAGTGAAGTGTTTATATTTTAAATTTTAAGTATTTGTTTATTTTTAAACACTTTTTAGCTCGAAAGTGTGCCGCACGGCATGAGGGCCGGGCTAAGTCTCGAAAACAGTGACGAGGTAGGGAAGCATTGTCAAAAAATACGTGACGTACTTATTGGACGGCCACTTTAGCCTTTTCAAGATTATAACGATATAAAACTTTTTTGGAAGGTTGATCAACTGTTAAGGGTCAGTTCATTTCCCCCCTGCTTGACCCTAGTAATTTATATTAGATAACTTGCGAAAACTCTGCTGTATTGTGAGTTCAGTTGAAGTAAACAATAATATTTACATGGTAGACAAAAACACGAAGAAAGACAATGCAATAAAGAGGCCATGCACATATAACATAACACACACATGTGACATTTTGACCTACTCCTATCCATTAAAATGTTGTATAAATTGTCCATGGTTATTAAATAACATTTCTAGCAACCCCTTCCCGAGAAATATTGGTACATGCACTGCAAAAAAAAATATTTTAAGAGTATTTTTTTTTATTAACAAGAGTTACCGTTACTGAATACCAATTTAGGCCTAGATATATATATATATATATATATATATATATATATATATATATATATATATATATATATATAAACATCATACTACTTAACATTGCAGTCTACAACCCGCCACATCACATGTAAAATTAAAAAAAAAACCTGATATAAAGAAGTTACGAGAGCACGGCCCCAAGCCCACGTGATGCTATCTTAAGTTGGTTTGAAAGAGATATTCATCAGCTGAAAGAAAAATTAAGAAAATATACATAAATATATTTTTTTTAACTACAGGAAATATTGATTTAATTATTTTTTTTTTTATTATAAAAGTTTGACTTACAATTTTAATCAAGGCATATGTGTCGCCAATTGCAATCATGTTCTATACTGTTCTGGGCCAGTGGGCCAGTGGTCGCTATTCTATATAAATGTGTTGCGACTTGAAAACGCATCAGAAACTGTGTACTAGAGCTACAGAGATTAATGATTCGTTATTCAGGTAGATTGTTAATTGTAGGCCATACCTGTATGACCTCGTCTCTATAACTACGGGTATTTCCGATATGTTATAATTCCCTGCCCCATCAATAAAAGACGCAGTCTTTTCTTTTGTTTATGTCTTTTTATAATAACATCAAATTCCTAAACAACGCATTACGACTGAAAAATTATGTAAATAAAATAAATAAATTTTAGAAAATTTAAAAATGTGTTTTCCGTTCAAATAAAAATTGACACTTATATTTTCCTCTTCTCATGTCAACTTTAAGCTAACAAAGAATAAAATCAGCCCAGTTATTAATTTGGAGAAAGGGGCGTTCCTTAACGCTTATAACAATTAAACACAAACACCAAAGTCTAGTAAATATAAGCAAAAAAAGGTATGCGTTATATTAAATGACACTTAGCTTTGATTCAAAGGAAATTATTGCGGTCGGTACACATATTTTAGTCACTATGGCTGATTGATTTGTGGATAGAGAACAACCCTTTATTTAGGGCCGTGGCTAACGGTTAGGCTGTGCTGAACATTTAGTGTACACTCAATTATTATAATGAAGTGGACGTATCTTGTAACTAGCTAAATTAAGTTTTATAACGGATCAACTTAATAGTTTTGTATATTTATATATTTCATGAACTGAACATAAGTTCATAAATAGACCGGTTCATTCTACCGGTGTCATGTCACGTACAGTATAAATATAGATAAGATCAGATTGAAAATTACCAATATTTTATTTTTTCCTAATCCCCATCCATGAAATTGTGGAAGTTAAATGTTTAAACAAAAAAAAAACCCAAAAAGTTCGAATATTTTTTTTAAAAAAAAAGGAAATTGCCGATTACACGCTTCGCTTCATAGTGCAGGCCTACTTGAGAAACATATACAAAGTTGTGAATCATGTTGTCAAGAGGAGGAAATGAGTAGATCTAATAAATATTTTTTTTAAAATTAATTACGTAAAACAAGACTCAACTGCCTCATCTAGTAATATTTATATAAAACTCAGTAGTACAATGTTAATTGTATGTTGGGGTCAAAATATATATTTTTTTTCAAAATAAGCTGTTGTTAAAATTCGTAAAAATGTAGAAAGTTAAGAGTACTTATTAAAATATTGTTTTTTTTATATACCTGCCTCGAAACAAGTTCAAATTAAGTTATTTTAGTCGTACGCCTTTTTAATCAGTCTAAGCCTTCACTTTACAAAAAATGAGCTCCTTCAGTGAAAATAATGACTTAGTTAGATATCATTTAGATTTGGTAATCGCTGGGTCGTTATGGTTTTTGTTAAAGTGTTAAAAACTAATAGGCCTAATAGTAATGCACTAGAGTGGCGTCCCTGGGGAGGTTGGTTTCATCCGAGGCGGTAAACTTATAGTATCAGCCCGGGGATCCCCACATTTTTTTGTTTTGTTTGTTTGTTTGTTGTTGTTGTAATTAACAGAAGAGATAAGAAGAGAACGTCGAATTTGGAGTAACATCATTTAAAAACTGACACAAAATTACTTTTTATTGAAACATATTACTTTACAGTTAAAATGTACTTTTCCTGTTTGCTGAGATTGAAATATGTCAATCAATTCGTCAAATCAAAATTCCTCCAATTATCACTTTGTAATGACAAAATCACAATAACATCAAAACTTGACTGATCCCTGTTAAATCGTAAACAGATATTTTAGCAGTTACAGTTTTGAAAAAAGCTCCTCTTACATGAGCCACAGACTCAAAAATAGCAATATATAGCTTAATTGTGGGGTTAAAGGTAGTATTAGGAAGGATTAAAAAGAAGTCCCATTCATGCATTTCAAAACTTCAAATATTGATCAATGTTTGTTGCTTTCTTGTTGACTTTTCCCATTAAAAGTATACTCTCGGATAACTAAAAGATAGTTGTCTTTTGCGATAGACACCAATAACTCGTTTTCAGTCATAGTTATTTTCTAATTTCTTAATGACTCAATGTTTCAGCAGGAGTTCAGAATGAAAACAATCAATACATTAAATATGGCCTTATTGTTATTTATTTAATACTTTTTGTAAATTGAGTCCATTGTCTCTTTAGTGCCCCCCCAACCTTACCATTTTTATCGCCCTCTCTAGACTTCCACACCTACGAGTATGCCTTTTATGAAAACACTCGTTTCTGATGGCACCCAGGTCTATTTAAAGACAAACCGTTCTGTTTGCCACCTGATTTGATGGCACTCATCTCTAATGGCAAATGGAATAGCAAAACGAAATAGGTGGAAGCTTGAATTTGATAACAGGACAAAAAGATTAGGACGTGTCGGCAAAGAGCCTTCTTCAGCACACAGGACCAATGAAAATATCACAAATAACAGAGAAAAATAAACAACTCAAGAAATAGCCATTGTTGCCGCCCTATATATCACTATTTCTGATGGCACCCAGTTCTTGTTGCAGCCCTTTCTGGAGCTCTGATGAGCCTGCTTTGGTGATATCATATTCTGGTGGCATTCTGCTCTAGTGGCATACAGCTCTGGCATCCCTATTTTCTGTTCGCACACTTTTCTGCCGGTCCCCTGTTTTTGTATTTAACCGATTTCTGTTATGAAACTGACTGGAGCGAAATCTGTCAAATGTACAATCTCCATTGGGTGTCACCCGCACGTGGGTGTTTCACTCAGTGTGGCCCGCGACGCAACATCAACCCAGTGACGCCTCTGATAGACATTTAGCTACTTACTGTCAACTTGATTACCCAACATGTGCCAGCTGGCCATGTCGATTCGATGAACTTGGTTATTTTCCCGGGAATTTTTGTAATGGCTATTTATCAAATGTAGGACTAAGTATGATCAAGCATGCCCCTTGTCAATAAAACACCTTCCCTCGATCTACACTAATAGGTGCGTTGTGTGATATACCTATATTTTGACAACACCAAAAACGGCGTTAACTTTCACATATATCTGTTCTATAATGTTGTTAACAAAGCCAAAAGTGTCACGCAGGAAGTCACCCCTTTCTCAGCCTGTTTATGCTAATTTTTATTTAGCACAGTAACACCCGACAAGGACGTTTAAAATGCCTTTTGTATATAAAACATTATGTTTAAAGTTGATAGATTTTTTAGTAAGTTAAACATTACTAGCACTCTGCCTATTAATGCGACCAAGAGTCATAAAATATTTGACACCTAGAAGGCGTGAAATAATCGTCACGCTGACGCAGTTCATAATGTTAACCAAGCGGGCGTAAGTGGTAGCAGAGCACATGGGCAGGATTATTTTTATCAAAATAATTAAACTTTGTTGTGGTATTAACAAAGGTAGAGTAGAGTGGTTTCGGTTGTCTATTAAAAAAAGTAACACCTCTCTAGAAAAAAAAAAGTATGCATTGGTGATAAAGCATTTGCAAGCACTCTTCATTCTAAGCAAAAATTGAACCCAACAATTGGGCAAAATATGGTCTTGCAAAAAACAATTATCTCGAAGTAGGGTGTCAGTAAATCGAGTGTTATTAGCAGGCCACAAACTTAACGACACAAAGGGTGCGGAATAATGACATAAATACCGGGGTTTGTTGTTCCTACAAGGTTGTCACAGTGATGTTAGAAGAAAAAAAGGGGGGGGGGAGGGAGGGGGTTGAGAGGACAGTCAGCCATTTTTCTTTACATTGTTAGCAGCTACAGAAATTTTGTCAGTTTGTTGTTCCTACAAGGTTGTCACAGTGATGTTAGAAGAAAAAAAGGGGGGGGGGGGGGGGAGGGGGTTGAGAGGACAGTCAGCCATTTTTCTTTACATTGTTAGCAGCTACAGAAATTTTGTCATGAAATAGAGTGCAAAAAATCTTGGCACGCCTCTGGCGGCACAAAGTCTAGCTACGCCACTGTCTTACGCCGGTTATCTTTCTGAAACTTGTTAACATTCTAAACACTTCACAGCTATCATGGTAATCTCTACTGAAGAAGGTCAAATTTGACACAGTAACGTTTAATTTTAGCAACACATATTATAAGGGCATCAATTAAGTACACGGGAGTATGGTGCAACCAAATGTTATTTGTTTGGAGATTTCAAGTCATCATAAAGGTAAAAAAATGATCGAGATAGAATTTTTATTTCTTAATTGTATATTATTTTCATATAGATAGCAGATTAAAAGAAGATTTATTTTTTTTTAAAATGTTGCTGGTAATTAACATTTTTTTTTTAAATACATAAAGATTTTATGTAAATTGCGCTTAAAAAAATTATTGTTATTTAGATATGGTTAATGATCCCATAAATTTTTCTAATGCATATTTTTTTTAAAATTGCATGCACACATCTAAATCTATTTGTATCATATAAGAATAGATAATTCACTATTTTATTTTTAAGCCATACAAAAAAATATTACTACCTTGCTTGAATAGCTTTTAAAAAGTTGTTTTGAAAAAAAAAAGTCGTAACTTTGACAATATTAATGACCATCAAGCAAATACAGGAACCAAATGTTTATTATCAAAATATCTTTTCTTAAAGAAATTTTTGAGCGATACAAAGGTATTATTTATAAAAATAATTTGATGAAATTCATTTTTTATTGTAGAAAAAGAGGAAAAGTGTATTAAGAATAAACAAGACATGCCAAAGGAGTAAATTAAGAAAGATTTTCTTTATAACATGTAAGTACATAGTATTTTCCTATTAGTTAAGCATATCTTGTAAATGCCTCATTTTTATACATGAATTAATTATAATCTTCTTTTATGTAACAAATTGTCTTTGAAAATAATGAAATTGTAATTTGGAATACCATTATCAGATTGTAAAATGTCATTCAAACAAACAAACAAATAAACAACTATAACGAAACGAAATGCATTAAATCGATCAATTGATCTCCCGGTCTGACTTCCTAACTGTCTGTCTGTGTCTCTCTCCTTCTCTCCATGCCCCATGCATACACAGACACACATACACCTAGAGACACACACACACATAGACAGACACTATCTCTCTCCTCTCTCTTTCGTCGATAATGCAAGAATTGATCTCGAAGACTAAAATATTCTGTTCCTAGTAGTAAAGATTTGAAATACTCTTAGGGTGCACATTTTCAACCTTTTTAGCCGCCATCCCACTTCACAGAAGGAAAATAATCAGTGACCCGTACACATAAAAAAAAGGCTGGGACTATTCGCACCCGGGTACCAGAAGTGAGAGGTTGGGATTAAAAAAAAACTATTTAAAATATTATTGTTGGGTTTTTATTAGACAAAATGAGGATCAAATTAAAGATAATTGAATGGACTATATGTTGGTAAACTTACTTCTTCAGTTTAACTAAAATCAACTACCACAAGTAACATCCGAATAGCATTGAGTCTAATGGGACCCATGTCCGAATGGCGGCGCTGCGTGTCCGAGTCCATTTTGTCCAGACAACCAGGAATGGGTACGGTTGCAGGAATTTTCATTGTATATATATAATTTATTTGGGTTCCTACCCCATGTCATTCTCCCATACGACTAGAATAATTTGCAGAAAGATAATTGTTTTTCAGAACGCTTTACAGACTGAAGCAATCTCCGTGTAACAAAAGATATTTATTTTTAGACAACCATTTAGCAAATGATGTTACACATCCTGGTTTTAATATTGAGAATGCTAACTGTCCTGGTTTTAATTTTGAAGGCTGTTAGGGTATTGGCGGCACGGGAGTAAATACAGCATATATTTTTAAAGAGCTGGAATTGACGCACAAAATTATTGGTAAATAAATATATGTTTTACATATAGCATATTGGTAAACATTTTGAAATGCTATTGATTTGTATCTGCTTTGAAAAGTGGGTTAATTAATGAAGGGTCCAAAAAATATGGCTGTCCTTGCTAATTGTCAACGATCGGTCCTTTTAAATCGTCCACTTTCATATAATATATTCATAGTTCATGTCATTGCACATGTGTGATTCCCGGTTTCCTTTCGCCGAGTCAGAAGATTTTAATGAAACTGGAGGCCAAATCCTAACTAGATAAAAAAAATAAAGGGATTAATATATGTATATATATATATATATATAAATTAAAGTATAGGTGTAAGATTTAAAAAAAAATTATAATAAATAATGTAACATAATTAAAAGAGAAAACAAATGCATTTTTTTATTTTTAAATTCACCTAACGATATCTTTTAAATTGAAAATCGCTCAACTGTTTCTGGTAAACTTATAATAAAGTAATGAAATAAAAGTCCTAAAAGTGTGCAAAGGAGTGCATTATAAAATTTTGAAATCCTGTTTTTAAGCCTCGATCTAATACGGAAATCTTCCATTTAATTATTTTCTAAAATACTTCAGTGGTGTTTCTTTAACAATGTGATTGATTTTAATTAGTAGGACAAAAATGAGGGTTACACTTAAACTTGGAAAGTCAACGCTGTTAAATGTTAAGCTAAGGTGAATCTATCAAGCATTTTATTGAAGTGGTTTATATGTACATTTAAAAAAAAAATTGCTTCGTCTAAATGCACTTATCTTTTACTTGAACAATTAACTTAGTCGTGTCAAATCAGTCTAATTCAAAATATTTTTATATAATGCCTATAAAAATCGAAATATGTGGCATACATGTGTTTCTTTGGTTTGATTTTAAGAAATTTTTTGAGTATCTAAGAATAAAGTAACACGAATGTTATAAACATTGTTATATTAGTTATCATGGTTAGGCCTACCTTTCTTTTTATACAAACAGTACAGTATTGCCAAAATGATAGCCAAAAACACACACCCACCAGTTGCTGCAGCTATACCTCTCAGTTTGATTTTGTCGATTCGATTCGCTGCTTTCGTGGAATAGATTAATATTCAAAATGCATTATAATCATTCTAAACTTCAAAATTTAAATTATTTAACGATTTAACATTTGTTAAAAGTTATGTTGTTTTTTAATTTTTTTTTAAAGAAAGCTATTATATAATTTAGAAAGGAAAAAAAAACCGCAGAACAGAGACAACAAATTAAAGATATCTCTTCAACATTTGTCTTAACCGAATAATGCGGATCTATAATGGATAGGATACATAATGGATTGTTAGTTTCTCAATTTTTAAAAAGAAAAATAAATCTCTCTGTTTCCTTAAATTTAAATTAATATTATAATCTCTTTTTAAGATTGTATTGTTTAGATGAATAACTTGAAGGTACAAAAATAGTTTAACAATAAGAAAACTGACATAACTATTTCCATAACAGCTAGATATAATTTTACCCAATTAGATGCCTTGAACGCGTTCATTAATTTGTTCTCAGAAGCTGTCAAAACTACAAGATGTTCATGTTGCGTGAAATAAAATTGTTCATAATTTTAACATCTGTGAAACGTAAGTATTTAATTTGTCAACAAAATTTTACATTTTTGGCTCACAACGCCTTTGTGACGTCAACCAAAAAAAAGCATCCTATTAGGTTATAGAAACAAAAAAATATATGATATATTTCATGTGAAGCTAGTACTCGTATCAAGAATAGAATAGTGTTAATGATTAAATGATTTATAATATCCATTAATGCTTTTTTGGTTGAAAATATATAGCCTAAAATAAATATATTAATAATTTTGACAGACACAATTATTTGTAATCACCATTTGATATCTCGCTGGCTTTCTACAAAAATATCATCATCATCTTCAAATCGGACAGTGTAATAATTGTGCCAATTGTCCGAAAAGGGGGGGGGGGGCTCAAATGTAATAAAATTCTTGATCAGCAGATCATCTTGAATAAGGTAAATATTTTTTAAAAGCCTGTTGCCTAACAAAAACGACATTATATACTTAGCTTAATAACATTTTGTTTGCTTCTTACCGAAAACAGATACGGTGATCCTAAAAAATCAAACGAATGCAATCGCTAGTATTGATCTATAATATAGTAAAAGAACCGTTAAGGGGCAATTAGTAACCATAGTGGGGACAATCAATTGCAAGACCAATGTTTGAGTTTACAATTTCTTATTGCCTAAACAAAAGCGAAATTTCTTTTAGAATAAATGCAATTTGAAAAAAAATCGGAGGCCCTACAAACATAAAATAAAATATTAAAATGAAGCCTACCTGTAGGTGTTGGAATCATTCCCCCCCCCTCCTCCTTATGTAACAAGGTTAATAATTGGTTTGGTGTAAATATAAACATGCATAGCCAGTGTCACTGGCTATTACTGTAATATACAAAGTTAACAGCAAATTAATATAATATATGTGTTGATAAGTCAATTATTTTTAAAATTCTCTTAACAGAACTCGCATATTGCCAAGACATAAAGATGTTTGAGATAAGACAAGAGGACTGCAAAACGAAATGCACTTCTGGTTTACTAAGCAACGTTGACAGGCTGTTCTTTAATACGACGGTTACCCTCAGTGAGGAGTTGAAGAATAACGCAATTGTGAGATTTGACATTATGCCAAAGGGGAGTAACAGATTTTCGCTTGTAAGTTGTTATATTATTTATGAAAAAAAAAACATATAAATACATACAAATAAACAAAAGGTGTATAAGGTTAGAGAATTTCATTTAAAAAAAAAACATTTTAGTTGATTTAAATTATGTTATATTTTTATTATAAAGATTGTTGGCAACTCTTTGTAATTGAATTAGACAATTATTTAAAGATAAGCAGTGCCAGTGAGCGGTTTTTTAGACTATTTCACATATTAGTACAATCTTTTTTTTTTCGCTTCTTTCCCCAGCTATTTGCTTTAGATATCAAATCAGAATGTTCAGAAAATAAAAAGTCTAGTAACTATTATCACTGTTCAAAAATATCTCATAGCAGTTATAACATATCAACAAATTTAGAAGTATTTCCACTATTAAGTGAAGCACGTATTAGAGGTGTCATAAAACATTATAATCAAACTGAAATAAAGATTGATCAACTGGATTTACCTAAAATAGTTGGTAAGTATTTTGTATACTGGTAAGTTTATTTTTATTTTTACAATGAATACAACAACTGAAAAAACAAAGCATAGTTTGTATTCGCACTTAGTCATCATTCAATTTAACTAGCCTCTCAACAATTGGAAAAAAAAAAAAAAAACTATCAGGCTAGTAATATCAACAACATGTTCATTTAATTTGAAGATTACTTGGTTTTATATAGAAATAATTGTACTTTTGGCTTGTCTGTAGAGGACTTCAGAACCAACTAGGCATTTCTGTTCAACAGTAACCATACTTGTCCCCATGTGGTTTACAGCCCGACTTTCTGAGTTGCGGACGTCCACAGGGGCATTCGCATTCGACAGTGCGAAATAAAACGAAGTATTATATGACTATAGTAAAGAGCAAAGAGTCACTAGATTTAATCTACTAAATCAGTAACCCATGATTTGTGTCCATGAGAGGTCCACCCATTGTTAATATAAACGAGAGGAAGGAGGTTTTCACTTTGGCGAAAGAGCGTAAGGGTGCGTAAAAAAAAAGACGAAAAGGGGGGGGGGGGTCTTTGCAGAAAGTATTCACTTTTAGAAATTTTTCTGAAAATGGACGATTTCTGATGTCTCTAATAGATCCTAAAATGTGGTAACTCCATGACTTTTAATTAATTTTTAAAGTTTTTTAAAGTCTTGACAAGGAGCATCGTAATGTTTTGTATTTATCATCATCTGTACACTTTAAGTTTACACTCGTTCTATATCACACAAATAAAAGTTATTCTGACATGCTTCCGTGCCTGTGATTTAATTTGTGACGTAACTATTTCAACCAGTTGCAATGGTAAAACAAAATTGGAAGGTCTCCCACCACTCAAATTATAACACGCTTGCAGCAGTGCTTCGCCACGTTATTTTACACCGCGCACCAACTAGTCATCTAACAATGTTTAATGTCCACACCCCCTCCCCTAATGAGTTTGTGAGGGAAATGCGATCTCACTGCTGTCTTAAAAAAGAATGAATATTAAGTTTGATGACATTTTAGGCTTTAAGATTGATAATTGTAGGAAATACTTAAAACAAAAGTGAAATATATTTTTCTTGCAGAAATTTTAAAATCAAGCAAGGTGGTAAATTTGAAAAAAAAAAAAAAAAACTTTTAACATTACCCCATCCTCACACATTTTAAAAACAATAAACATTTTTTAGCTAGGATTATTGTCTTCAAACATTTTAGGCTTTAAGATTGATAATTGTAGGAAATACTTAAAACAAAAGTGAAATATATTTTTCTTGCAGAAATTTTAAAATCAAGCAAGGTGGTAAATTTAAAAAAAAAAAAAAAAAACTTTTAACATTACCCCATCCTCACACATTTTAAAAACAATAAACATTTTTTAGCTAGGATTATTGTCTTCATCCTCCACCTCTGCCTCCGGAGTGTACAATAATGTTAGCCAACCACTTTAACGAAAAAAATATGCGTAGGACAAACATTCCTAAATTACATATGAAGAAAAAAGTGCTGCCCAGGGTGGGCCGCTTATCCCTTACGTGCCATTTATCCTACTCCACTGTCCAAGAGACTAGCATGTATTGTACAAAAATCTACTTAGTGCCACACCTCTTCCACCGTGAATATGGTTTATTAGGGAGTAAGTCTGAGAGCTCATTATACGTAAGCATACGTGTAGAGCAGCGGTTCTAAACCTGGGATCGCCAACCCTTTGGGGTGCAAATGACCCTTTCACAAGGGTCACATAAGAATATAGGAAAAACATATCCTCTTCAGTTATGAAATAGCAACGAATATAATTTTGTGTTTGGGGTCGCCATAACTTGATGAACTGTATTAAATGGTCGCAGCATTAGAAAGGTTGAGAACCAAAGTTTGAGGTTTTAGAGGGTGTCCTAAGACGAATAAAATGAATTATAATTATTAATAAAAATATAATTGATAACTTTTTGTTTCAATTATTTATTTTCACGTTGTTTTTGTTCCAGGATCTACAGATGTCACGAGCATATTGACAGTAAATGGAAATATAATTACCAATCAAACTGATTGTAATTTTTTCATTGATAAACAAGATTTAAGTATAACTATGGAGTACGTTTGTATGGGACCGGCAACACCATGTCTAATAGAGATATCATCCAATGACTCAACAAAGATAGATGCTGGGTCGAACCGATCAGTGTTCACACGGTTTTTGTTTCAAGACGTTACCTTCAAAGTCAAAATAAAATATGCTCTGTGCAGACTTGACTTGGAATATAAAAGTATAGAGTGTATTATCACAAAACGTAAATACTTTACAAATTCAATTTGTCAAAATTTCTTATATTTATTTGCTGAACTGTTTATGTTAATAATTTAAAAACAAACTGTTTAACTTTAAGAATGTGATACAATTTTATTGTAATATATAAATAATTCAACACTCAGACACTAAAAAAAGGAGAAAAAAGTGAAAATATATGCACTGAAGTTCTTTTAAAGACACAATGCTCAAAACAAGTTTTTAATCATTGGGTTATCGCAGGCCTGCACTACTCAAAATGTAAGGGGGGGGGGGGGGGGCCCTAATACATTATAAAAAAATCTTTTGCGGGACAAAAGAATATAGGTCAGGGGGGAAGCTAATCAGCAAATTATTGAAAAAAAAAACGATTTTAAGTTTCCTCGCGGGCCACAAAGTGGGTGCTGGCGGGCCACATGCGGCCCGCGGGCCGTATGTTGTGCAGGCCTGGGTTAGGGCAATGCTTGCCATTCATCTGTAGTAGGCGTAGTTTGCATTTAATCGAGAAAATTATTAGTAAATTAAGTCATTTGTATATATTTATACTCTAAAAACAGGTGGCCAAAGTTATCAAAGGATAGCTATGATAATTCTTATAACAACTGGAATCCCAACAGCATTGGTCTTGTTGTTTTCGATTTACAGGTAAATAAAAGTAATTTTTTGATCAGCAATTTACGTACTTACCTGATGTGTGATTTTACTTTAAAATATTATCTCATTGAAATTCATCCATGCATATATTTGGCCATCTTTTCACCCAAACATATTTGGATTGATGCATCCTTTATTTTTTCCATCAGTTTCTTAAATTAATTATTCTATTTAACAAATATTTACCATTCTTATACTTGTTCTGTCTTTCATTATTCTAACACTTTGTTTGCTGGATATAAACACTCAATATATCTTAAAGAATAAAACAATTGTAACGTTATTTTTCATAGTTTTTTTAAGGTAATGGCAATCAAGAAGAAATCAGGTGAGTAAATTTGTTAATCTCTTGAATTATCACCTCATATTTGCCCAGCATGGGAACAAATTATGTTGAAAATAATTAAATATATTTATTGAATAAGTACACCAAATAAACGGCTCTTTTAACACATGCTTATGTTTCACACTAAATAACTTTTTAAAGATTTATTTATTTTCCCATAGTTTATACTACTATATAGAAAAAAAAATTCTTAAAATTATATTTAACTAGATTTTAAATTAATGTGTATATATATATATATATATATATATATATATATATATATATATATATATATAAAAAAGTGTATACAAAGTTTATAATAAAAATATAAATATATATATATATATATATACAATTTATCAATTTTAACTTTAAATTCCCGTTGTTACTTGGGTTGGAGTCAGCTGGTGTTGTAAACGCCTACTGCCCCACCCCCCCCCCCACCACATCCACCGCTTGGATTTCTCTTATGTAGTCATCTACGTACCGCTATAATATTTTGCAAATTTAATGTTTTAATTTAGCTCCTCTGTTGAACAATCCATAAGAAGTGACTGAAAACCAAATGAGTTATAATATTAACATGAGCAAGCTCCGCCAAATTAGAATTTCTCCGTTTTGATGTCAACACATTTAGAGTGTTACATTACTTATGGTCCGCTTCCAATGCTCCCTATTAGGGACGCAACTGCTGTAAAACCATTAATATCAAATTAGTTATACATTTTTTAAAACTGAAACCTTGCGTGATTATTAAACAACGCACAATCTTTAAGACTTAAAATTGGGTAAAATGGTTGTGTAATATATTTGTTGGTTTGTTATTTATCGTCTGGCTTATTTTATCAAGGCTCACTCCAAACAACAGAGTGTGTATGAAAAGACCTGCCACACCAACACCCACTCAGGCAGTGATGATTAATACCCAGTAATCATCATATGTGTAAAATTTTGCAAAATTGGGAGTGGGGGTTTGAAGTGTCCGCTGCTCTTTTCATGGTCGAGCTATGAGGCTCTAAGCTTTCTGTTGGATCTGTTTTAGCATACCTTTTAAGTAACACTATAGAAAACTTGCATTAAAAATTTTAATTATGTATGTTATTTGGCTTCCATAGATGTGAGTTCTAAAGGTTTTGAGGGAAACTCCGAGGAAACAATGCCTCTAAATGGGACAGGTAATACGTTTATTCACTGTAAACTTACAAAACAAAACAACAACAAAAAATGCTTCAGGTAAGAAAAATGCATAAACATAAGTGTCACAGCGTCAAATGTTCAATTAAAAGAAAAAAACAAAGGAAACCAAAGTCGTATTTATCAAAACTGAACACTTGTCGCTAGATTTAAAAAACAACAACAAAACAACACCATAATAAAGCTTTAATTCAAAGATATTATTTAGCTATAAGACTACATATTAAGACATGGGAAAATGAATCCCCTATATAAAGCATGACATTATTAGTGTAAACAAAAGTATTAGAATGTGAGCAACATATATGGTAATAATAGTATCATATATATATATATATATATATATCCCGCGCTACAGTTTGTTTTTTAGCCCGGGGTGGGATGCTAGCTAAAAAAAAAAAGCATTCTCAACCTTTTTCAAGCCCTGGCCATGGGCGCCCGCAGGTAGGGGCAAGGTGGGGCACTTGCCCCTTCCTGGATTGATTGGATAATTTTTTTTTAGANATACGCTACAGTAAATCAGTAAATTAAAACTACATTAAAACACTACCAACAATTTTTTGCCCCCCCCCCCTGGAAAGTTAATCGATTTTTTGTCCCACCCCCTAGAACGTTTTCTGCGGGCACCCATGGCCCCGGCAAATATTTTGGCTAAATAATTCTGCTTCTGTAGGGTTATTTCGTAGATAATTCTTTTTGTGTTAAATTTTACAATTCCGAGTCAAGTTTGCTTGTATTAGATTTTTTTTAAAAAGTATATGAGTGGTATTTTTTTTTTTGCGTTTTTTTGTTGTTGTTACAAACATAGTAACTAATAGAAATAAATATTAAACAAATATGTATATTTTTGAAAAACATGTATGTAATTTAAAAATAAGAAAATGTTCAATTATCGCACCGATAATGAATTGAATTTGAAAAATAATTTAATTTTTTTATTTGACCATAAGATAGAGATGTATCTGCCTTTCTTAACATTTACACAAACACAGTAATGTGGATGTGACGAAAAAATAATAATCTAAAATGTTTTACGATGCTCACATTTTTATTAAGACAATTATTTTTTTTACTTAATGATTTTGTTTCATTTATGTGTTTTAGAAAAGGAAACAATCAAGAACATTATTAATGTGAGTACTCACTTCTACTATCGTTCAAAGTTAGTATACTAAAGTAGTGAGAGAGGCAAAACATTATGTTATTTCCTTTTAAAAGAGAAAATAAAAATAAAAGAAAGAAAAACAAAAGCGAAATAAATGAAATGAAAAGGAAAAAGTCATCATTGGAAAGAGCTCATTAACCTTAGACACATTAAAAAAAAAACACATGCAAGAATATTATTTTTTAAAAACTGAAACATTTACCAAACATCTATCAGCAATTATTTTAACTGAAAAATGACGGAATGCGATTGCTTGTTTTTCTTTGCATAGTTTTTTTTTCCGTTGCATGATTGAAACCAATTAATTAGATGGTGGCATTTAAGACAATACTAGCACTTAGAATTCATGAAATCTAAATCATCGTAAATTATTATTTTTTTAATTAATAACTTTCAACAATATTAGATAAGAATTCATTTTTTTTATTTTTTAAACTCAGGATGGAGAGAGAAATTTAAATATTTTTTTTTACAAATATGTAAAATCTCTTAAAAGCTGTGCCCCTAGAGTTATTTTATTTCTCCTTTTAATAATCTAAAAATATGTACATTCTTTCTATTTGCTGGTTATGATGTAATAAAAAATTTTTGGCAGAGGTATTTTTTTGTCTTTTCTTTGTTCTTGGGACTTAAACAGATGAGAAAAGAAAATACAACATATACCTATCAATGTTATTACGATATTACCATTTATATAATCAAAGAAATGTCTACTACTTTTTTTCTCCTTTAGGCTTCAACAGAATTTTTTGTAAGCAGCGAGACTCCCAAAATGAGTATTCAAGAAAAAAAGACAAAAGAAGAGATGTCTAATTCTCTAATAGAAGCATCAGAAAATGGACATACTGACACTGTAGAAATGTTGATTAAAAATGGTGCTGATATAAACATGAAAGGAATCAAAGGATTCACTTCTTTGATGTTGGCATCGAAAAATGGACATTGTGAGATTGCTGATATTCTTATAAAAAATGGAGCAGATGTTAATATTTCCGATGACTATGGCATTACAGCGCTGATGTTAGCATCACAAAGTGGTTATTTTAATATTGCTAATGTCCTTATAGAAAAGGGAGCAGATATTAAAATAAAAAACAATGAAGAAATGACACCACTAATGTGTGCATTAAAACAAAAACATCTGGATATTATTCAACTTCTTATAGATCGTGGAGCTGATTGGAAAGATAAAACAGTTGACGGAATAACGGCTTTAATGTTCGCGTCAGAAAATGGACTTACAGATATTGTAGAAATGTTTATGAAAAATGGAGCTAAAATTAACGAAAAAGATAAACGTGGTTGGAGCCCATTAATGTATGCTTTAAAAAATAAACAGTCCTTTACAGCGGAAACATTAATAAAACATGGAGCTAATATAAATGATATTGACAGCGAAGATAGCACAGCCTTAATGTATGCAGCACAAAATGGATTGACTGATGTAGCTGAAATACTTGTTAAAAACAAAGCAAATATAACAGATAAAAACATTAGGGGAACAAATGCATTAATGTTTGCATCACACGACGGTCACACAAAGACTGTTGAAATGCTACTTGAAAAAGGCGCTGACGTAAATGATACAACACATAAAGGTTTTACGGCTTTAATGTTTGCTTCGCAAAATGGTCACACGGAAACATTTAAAATTCTTCATGAAATTACTTTAGCTACTAAAGTAAAAAATATTAAAGGCCATAAATATGCACAAAAAGAGTTAATAGTAGTAAACAACAAAGACAGTTCTGGAAAAACTGCGCTTATGTTGGCATCCTTTAATGGACACACTGAAACTGTTGATCTTCTTTTAAATCTCAAAGCTAATGTGAATGATACTGACAACAATGGTGTTACATCGTTAATGTTTGCAGCAATGAATGGGCATTATGATGTTGCAAGAAAACTTGTTAAAGCTGGAGCTAAAGTTAAATGTGCCTGTACATTAGGTAAGACTGCTTTAATGCATAGCTCTCAAAATGGCCACACGGAAGTTGTTCAACTGCTTTACGAAAATGGCGGGAAAATTGATAAAACAGACAAAGATGGAATGACTGCTTTAATGTATGCATTAAAACATAATCATCAAGAAACTGCTGACTTGCTTTTAAAAAATGGTGCTAAGATTAAAAAATGGATTGTTCCAATTTTTGATAGACAAAACAAGGATGGTTGGACAAGTTTAATGTTAGTATCAGAAAAAGGACTAACTACAACTGCGAAAACTATTATTGCAAAGGGAGCTAGCGTTAATGAAATGAACAAAGTAGGTCGCAATGCCTTTATGTATGCATGTCAAAATGGACATACGGAGACCGCAGACATGCTTTTACAAACAAGTAAGAATATTTACATAAAGGATAACGATGGTCTAAACGCTTTAATGCTGACATCAATACACGGACATGCAGAGACTTGCCGATGGCTTATTGAAAATAAAGCAAATGTTCAAGATAAAGATAACAGTGGCAAAACAGCGTTAATGTATGCACTAGAAAATAAACATGAAGAGATTGTACAAATACTAATAGACTGTGGTGTTAATGGTAACGAGAAAGATGAAAATGGAATGAACGCTTTAATGCATGAAACACAAAATATACATTTCGAAAATGTCGAAAAGCTAATAAAACATAACGCTGATGTTAGAGCAGTAAACAGTTTAGGACAAACTGCTCTGATATTAGCATCACAAAATGGCTGCACAGACATTGTAAACATTCTTTTAGAAAATGGTTCAGAAGTAAATAAGAAGGACAAAGAAGGGAACTCAGCCTTAATGTACGCATTACAAAATAACCACGCTGAGACGGCTCAAAAACTTATATTTAAAGGAGGAAATTGCATGGAAAAAGACAAAAATGGCTGTACATTATTGATGTTGGCATCACAAAATGGACAAAAATTCACAGTCGAAATCCTGCTGAAAAATTGTGTAAACACGAAGGACACAAATAATTTTGGAGAAAATGCTTTAATGTTGGCATGCAAAAATGGACACACAGAATTAGCTGAGATGCTTATCAACAAAAGAATAGATATTAACGACATAGACAGTAATGGTTGCAACGCTTTGATGTTAGCCTGTGACAATGGACACATTGACACGGCTAAAATGCTCATATGTAGAGGAGCAGATACAGATATAAAGGATAAAAATGGATTGACAGCATTGATGCATGCATCTCAAAATGGACACACTGCTACTGCTCAACTGTTTATTAATGAACTGAAGAGTTTGAAAGTTGCGACTGAAAATTGAACAATTAATAGAAGTACGATGAAAATGGGCATCAAAAAACTTGATTCAACAATATTTTGTTTTGTAAAAAATTGAAATGCCTAGACTCTAGACAGTTATAATACTAGTACATAAAAGCAGATGATTTGGCAAAATAAAGAACAAAATCTTAATGTACGCATCACAAAATAGACATGCTATAACTGTTAAACTGTTCTTGAAAACCGAAAAAAAGAAAGTCGTTTATGAAGTATATTAATACATAAAGGAAGCACTTTTAGAAGTAGCTTGTAATTCCTGAAGTATATTATATATATACAGTTTCCTTGATTCTTATGTCTGTTTGATTAAAAAAGAGAGACGTGAATAGTGGCTTCCGAAGGAAATATTGTTCAAAATGTAATTAATGAATCTTTCGTAACGATATCTAATCAAAAGACCACACATATCTATAAAGCTAGACCTGCTTGATTTTAACTTTGAGTTAAGACGGTTCGTGCATCAAATTCACAATAAAAAATTTACATAAAAAAACGAATCACCCATAACCAGAGTGTGAATGTGGGCACTGCAAACCTTGCTAACGCCGGAGGCTTCATCTATGTAAGAGGCCCCATCTTGTAATGTGGAAACAAAATTATTTGATAACACTGTATTTATTTATTTGAAAATAGGAAGAACAAAAAATGAAAATTTGCAGGTGGCCTCTAACATTCAAGAAACGGATCTACCGTTACATATACATGCTAAGGCAGCATCATTACAAGTCAGATGATATGCATGTTTGACGGTGATTAAAAAAAAAAATCTTAATTTTCATTTTATGGCAGAAATAACTTTAAAAAGTTTACAAAATTAACTTCAGTTATGTAGAATATTTGGAGAGTTGATTTTATCACCAATGGTACTTCCGGGTGACGCCTAACCGTTACAAGAAGGGATAAACAGCAGTAACTTCTAACAGTTGATGTTTCCCTCTGTATATCTAGTCTTTCCAACCATTATTAAATGTTATGGTTTAAGTGGGTTTTTTTTTCAACCAAACTCCTTAAGTAGTTGCAACCATTTAATTATTATATGCTTTATTTAAAATTATGCAAATGCGTTTATATAAACGTTTACAATTTATCTTTTTTCTAACATATAATTTGCAGGAAAAACTCAATAGTATCATTTCTCTCACGATGTTTCACAAGGTTTCTTCAATTTGTTTTTAGTTATTTTCCTACCTTTAAAGTACCCTAGGATACCATGGTATGATTCATGTATGGCTAAGATAGTAAAAGAAGTTTCCTAAATGTAAATTATTTTGTACTGGATATACAACTTCATACGAATCTAAATATATGCCTTTATAATACTTGATATTTAGTGCTTTTTTTCAAATAAAAATAGCAAAATATATATAATTTAACTTTATGACAATGAGAGTAGTTGCCGGAGATCTTTTGCAATATATACAATTTTAAAAATGCACTGTATATATCTGACAAATTATCTCGTTTGCCGAAATAATAAATACATTTCTGACAATGCATACTAATTTTAATTTAAACTTGAAGTGAAAAAGATAACACATTTGCATTATAATATAAATAACCGGATGCAATAAAGAATGTTTTGACAATATATATGTATGTATATATATATATATATATATATATATATATATATATATATATATATATATATATATTATAATATATATATATATTATACAGATTGTCAATTAAAATTGTGTTAATGTAGGTCACTTTTTAATAGCAAAAAAGCAATTTGAGTTACTCTGTTCTAGTAGCAATTTATTTGTTTCTACATTTTGATATCCATAATTATTTTATGAATCAAATTGGCCATTTTTGTATGTATTGTATTGTGTTTCATGAAACTGCATTTAACGATGAATAATTTTATTCATTAAATTGAGTTGACACTATTTTAATCACCTATAACTGTTGAATAATCGTGTTTCTATATGATTAAATATAATGCAAAACATACATATTTGTAAGAATTCTATGCAGTTTTAAAAAAAAATAACTTTACATTTTTCTATTGTTAAGTAATTAATATACGTTTAGATTATACGAAAGGGTTTAAAATTCTTTAATACTATATTATACATGATTAACAAAAAGCAATCTTCCGACCATAAATTTGTGCGCAACTTAAATTTTATCTTTTGAAATAAATATACTTTATTGTACGTTTTATATTAAGTGATACATTTTCTTTGTTCTTTCAATATAATTTATTGAACGTACACTAAAAAAATATTGTTGATCTAAATGCCCATGTGCTTATATTATTTGGCGAAATTAACAGTTCAAGGGACTGGACATTACCACGAATGAAGTAATTAAAAATACATTTTGTGACAATCAGGTAGATTTCTTTTTTTTTTTTTTTTTTTTTTTTTTTTTAAATGTTCAGATTTTGAATTTTTTTTAATTTGTTCCTTAATATGTTTATATGGTATATTTGTTAGTTAAAAAAAAAAACTTTAAAAAAAAAACATTTTGTTTTGAAATATATTTGAGTTTTTAAATTATTTTCTATGAAATTCAAGGCGTGATGAATATTAAATTTGTTTTGGAAAGATAATCTTGTGTTTCATCGTGGTTCTCAGCGACTAAATGGCATTGGAAGTCTTAGGCCTAAACCAAATTCACATCCGCCTTATCAGAACCCAACCATCCGCCATCTTATCCGCCATCTTGTACCATGGCAGAGATTGAAGTAACACATCAAAGGCAAGTCGGCTACATAAATTAGGACTTTCCTTAAAAGCCGGGAACTTAGCTTGAACAAATTCATGCTCCCTTTGAAATGCAAACTTGCACTCAATAACTTACAAGCTGTTGTGGCCACACAGCGATTCACTCAGATATTGAACAGCTATTCTGACCAAACCATGATTCACTTAAGAACCTTACAGCTTTTCTGACCACACACTGCTTCAGTCGAGAACATCAATTTCGACCACACTGTTATTCTCCAAACACTTTGCTGCTGACCAATTTTGGGGAACAGCGAAATTGCGAATACTTTCCAAAACAATATGTGCCATGAAATCGATTATTATTTAGTAAAACGTGTACATCACAACAAAACAATTTTAAATTATCATTTAACGACTATAGACTATTTCAAGTACAGTTATATATATATACAGATAGAAAGCTAGATAGCCAGATAGCCAGATATCCAGATAGACAGGTAGACAAATAGACAGATAGACAGATAGACAGATAGGTAGAAAGGTAGATAAGTAGATAGGTAGAAAGGTAGATAGGTAGATAGGTAGATAGGTAGATAGGTAGATAGGTAGATAGATAGATAGATAGGTAGATAGGTAGATAGGTAGATAGGTAGATAGGTAGGTAGATAGGTAGGTAGATAGGTAGATAGGTAGATAGGTAGATAGGTAGGTAGGTGGATAGGTAGATAGGTAGATAGGTAGATAGGTAGATAGGTAGATAGGTAGATAGGTAGATAGGTAGATAGTTAGATAGGTAGATAGGTAGATAGGTAGATAGGTAGGTTAGATAGATAGGTGGATAGATGTATGGATAGATGGATAGATGGATGGATGGATGGATGCAGGAATGGATGCATGGATGGATGGATGGATGGATGGATGGATGGATGGATGGATGGATGGATGGATGGATGGATGGATGGATGGATGGATGCATGGATGGATAGATGGATAGATGAATGGATGGATGAATTGATGGATAGATATAATACATACATTGTAAGGCTCTTTCATGTTGAATGTAAGTCAACAATTTTAGTAAATTGCTCTATTTCTCTTTACAGCAGATACACGTAGTTTAAAATATAGTCTAACGTTTAAAACATAATGTATAAGCTTTCCGAAAAGGATATAATTTTTAATTATAATATAAAGTTCTAATTAACATTTGCCTTATTACCTTTAATATTCTATTTCAATGTGTCATGTTTCTGTTTTTTTTCAAATGTATTTTTTTTTTTAAATTACAATTATGCAATGCGGAACCGCCCAAAAAGTGAAATAAATCATTAAGAAGCTACTAGTTTTAAGTCGTTAAAATGACAAAGTACAATATATTGATTACGCATTGTTTCACCCAGCACATTGTTTTATGGTATAGAGACGTCACGTTATTATGTTGTATAGTTGAAAAAAATTACATCGTAAAAAGTATTATTATTCTGCAAAATTCCCTTTCGTGGTGGATAAATCCCCTGCAAGGCATATACTACCCAAATTACAGTCCCGGATATTTTATATTCTTTCGCTCTTTCTTTTTATGAAAATAAAATGACACATCGATTTAAATGATTAACATTTTAAATACGTAAATGTGGCCTTTTTTTGTTAAATCTCTACTAGTGCCTCTACAAAAATAAAGATTGTGGTACATATCAATATGAAGCTACTGACATAAATTGTCTCTACTAAGACATTCTAAGTTTTTGCTAGCTTAAAACATATTTTACAAAATCCAACTATAAAAAATAAAAAAAACAACAAAACAAAACGGACGATTTCTGCTTTATTACATCTAACTAAAATAAGGTTCTTAGTAAACAAACCAAAATAAAAACTTTACAAAATAATGACTTTACTAAGCATCTAATAATTAAAATTAATAAAATACGTAAAAAATGTTCAAATGTCAGACTAATTGGAAAAAAATGACTGTATAACCAAGGTGATAATAAAAATATAATAAGTCGGGACCATGCTCTTAAAGTTCATCAAAAAATTGCATTACCAAATGTAAAATCTGTAATTTAGAGATCAATATTATCCCAAATTTTTATTTAGGAAATGAAAGATAATCCAAATTTGCCTACTACTAAGATGTGATCATACAACTCAAACTTAAGACGTCCCCATTCGTTTTATATTCAGGATCATTACGGTTAACACATTGAGACTATAAAGCTAACTCAAAATAAAACTAGGGCAAACCCTTTATTAGCAACGACTGCTGTCAACTTTAATACAATCTCGTTAGTTGCTTGTGTTGAGCAATATTTTATCCATTAGTACACAAAAATATTAAATTATGCTTGTACTTGCTTTAAGGTAATTGTTGTTGAACATTTTAAATCATGCCGAAAAGTCAAGAGTTCAAACATTTAAAGCTTTAGTTTAAATAAGAAAAACATAAATATAATGATTATAAAAATATTTTATAAATCAGATCTGTAAATTAAATTTTACATTTTTACCTTAATACCTTACAGTTCTCTGTTCTAGAAAGTAGAGACATTTGTGTAGCCGTCCGCCCCGATACGTATTTTCTTGATGGCCTAGGGGTGTCTCGTTATATGATGTTACGATCTTCATAAAAATGTACATGTCTTCTCACACTTTAACAACTCCCGTGGTAGATGCGATTTTGAAAGGACAGTAGACTCCACGATCTCTAGAAATGACAACACTATCCATGGATACAAGTAAAAAAAATCAACTCCAAATTGAAAATTCGAATGTTCTTTATTTACAACAAGTGCAAAACGTCACTAGAATGAAACTGATCACTTTACTCTGGACACTGATACTGACAAACTGGCCTTTGCACTATCACGCTAAATAACGGCAGAACCTTAAACATATTTTAACAAAACATCTTTTTAACCCTCTTAGGACGAAAAGGCCGATCTATCGGCCCGAGTTTGATAACGAGAAAGACGTAAATCCGAGCCGTCGGCCCGATAAATCAAACCTCACAATTGGCTGGCTTGGCGTTTTACCGGCGAATCAAAATTATTGTAATGGTTTGTTGAAGGTGAACCATGATAAACTACATAAAGAGATATGTGTATATGAAAACCTAATTGGGACTAAAAACAAAACCGGTTGATTCAGTATCTTCCAAACAAGCACCATCAGAGATGGGGCGTACAACTTTATATGCTTTGTGATTCCGTGTCAGCCTATCTACTTGGATTTTTCATTTGCAAGGGAAAGCGAGATAATATCACTAACCAAGCAGACAATAATCAAGGGCTTGCTCACTGAGTTGTAATGAGATTACTCAGATTGGGTTCATATTTGATGAGGGTATATCATCTCTTTATGGACAACTTTTCCACAAGTATGCCACTTGTGAATGAATCGGCCCAGCAAAGTACACATACAACCGGAACTATCCGCCGCAACAGAAAGGATCTTCCAAGAGGTTTGAAAGTCCCAATGCAACCTGGGGAGATCATTATTTAGAGGAAAGGCGAAACACTGACACAGTTTTAAATGTAACTTTGTCGTGGGCAATTGGTCGCACTTCTGTATAAATGTGTTGACACTTGAAAACGCATGAGAACCTGTTTACCAGAGCTACCGAGATTAATGATTCATAACAATAAAAGAGATTTTACAGACCCTGTCAAATGGAGGCAATTTGTGACTATTTGGGTCTTAGTGAAATTTATTTAAAAAAAAAAAAAAAATTCCCTTAGAAAATTGATATTCTTAAACTGGCTTATAGTGTTTACCATGGCTTGGAGGTTTTCCCGGGAATTTTTTTACGTCATAAAAAACGACCAGGCTATTTATTCTATTTCCCCAACTCTTGTTATTAAGGTAGCAGGTAGACAGACCGTTAAGATTAGGCCCTACGGGTATGAACTCGTTTCAATAACTACGGGTATTTCCGATATTATATGTTAAAATTACCTGGGCGTTCCTTAACGCTTATAACAATTAAACACAACAACAACAACAAAGTCTTGTAAATATAAGGAAAAAAGGTATGGGTTATATTAAATGACACTTAGCATTGACGAAAGGAAATAAGACTTAGTGTGGTCGGTACACACATTTTTAGTCACAATGGCTGATTTGTGGTTAGAGAATAAACCTTTATTTAAGGGCGTGGCTAACGCTTCCGCTGTGATAAACATTTAGTGTACTTGTATTATTATAACAGAGTGGACGTATCTTGTTACTAACTAAATTGAGTTTTGTAGCGGATCAACTAAATATTTTTTATTTTTATTTTATATATTAATGTATTTTATTAACTAAAAATAAATTCTTATATATACCGGTTCATTCTGCTAGCGACATGTCATATGTCACGTAAAATACTGCCCCAAAAAGTGTATTTGATCAGATATATATAAATATAGGATCAGATTGGAACTTACGTATAAGGTTTTTTTTTTTTTTTTTTTTTTTTTTTTTTTTAAAAAAAAAAAAAAAAAAAAAAAAAAAAAAAAAATATATAAAAAAAAAAAAAAAAAAAANAAATGAGTAATACATATAAAAAAACAACAACAAAAAACAAGAAACCTTTAATAAGTAAAACATGACACGAAAATCTCATCTAGTAATATTAAAAATATATCTCAGTATGACAATGTTATGTGTATGTTGGGGTCCACCTATATTTTTTTCCAAAAAGCTGTAATAAAATATAAAAAAAAGTCAAAAGTGCAGAGTATTTTGCAAAATCTATTCTTTTTATAATTGCCTCAAATCAAGTTCAAGTTAAATTATTTCAGGCGTAGGCATTTTAATTAGTCTAACATTTCACTTTTTTAAATATCTACGTCAGGAAGGTTGGCGTTGGACTTCTGTTGGGTGCACGCATTTTTAATAAAGCTTTATTCTATGTTCGAAGTGTAGAATGCTTTCAAAAAATAAATATTAAAAAAGAAAAAAAAAAGAAAACCTTAAGTGGTTAATGCATTTAAAATATTTAAACATAGGTACATAATATATAGTGTGCCATTTAAAAAAAACAAAAAAAAAAAAAAAAAATACATTTAGTTTCGAAAAAAAAAAAAAAAAAAAAAAAAAAAAAAAAAAAAACATTAAAGTGTTAAAATACTTAAAAAAATAAAAAAAAAAGAAAAAAAAATATAAGGTGCCATTAAAAAAAAAAAAAAAAAAAAAAAAAAACTACATTTAGTTTCGTGTTCTTAGGGAGTTGAACATGGGTTCGAATGATCACATTGTTCAGGAGTCAGGAGCGATCCTAATGGGTGCTTTGTTATACCTAGAGGTTTTACAGTACTGGGGAATCTATTATTAATTTTTTGTTACCAACCTTATATGGCAGATGTGTGTGGGGATGTGAGAAGCGCAAGATTGTGATTGAGCCCCTAAATAACTTTTTTTAAAATTGTATGGCTGGGTGCGTTATACGAGTATAGCAATGTCTCAAAGGTAGAACGGGTTACACACGAAATAATTCCAGTCCTTAGTAGATTGCCATTTTTATGACCAAAAATTCTTTTAATAAGCTTCCTAAATATCACCTAGATTTTTTTTTACTGAATTAAGTGCGGTCATGATAGATCACAATTTTTTTTAATTGATAAACGGCCATCGCATTGGTTTAGGACATAACCCTTTTAAAAAAAAAACAAAAACATACACATTTTGGAAGTTAGATTTGTCTTAAAATATCATGTTTTCTTTTGTTTCTACTATACACAGCTTGAATGTTAATTGACACGGGATGGGCAAAAAAATCAATGTTTATAAAATATATTATTAATCTATATTTTCAAAGGAAACAATTTTTACATTTTCATTTTTACTTAAGGGAAGTGTTTTTATTAGCCCTAAATTAATGCGTTAAAATTTGTTTTCCGAATACAAACCCGATCAAGCCGGGTATATTGGAAAGAATGTGATAAAATGGAATATTTCAGTAAAACAAGGAATTTAATAATTTTGACGTTATGAAGAAACACAGAAAGTGTGCCATGATCCTAAATGATTGGAGAAATCTTAAATACACTGAATGTAATAAATTGTGCAAGTCTCTTCAATAAGTTAAATGTAATCGATTTTGCTTTGCACTTACATGCACTAAATGTAATACATTTCTGCTTAAATATCAGTCATAAAGGAACTCATTTAGTGAAAATAATGATTTAATTATTTACCATATTTTAGACTTGGTAACCGCTGGGGGGAGCACGCTGGTCAATTTGTATACCAGAATGTATATATATTTTTTTTTGGTTCTAGTGGTAAAAACTGATACCAATAATGCACTACCGTGGCTTTATTAGGGTTGATGTCACCCAGTGCGTTAAACTCATAGTGTAGCCCAGTGCGTTAAACTCATAGTGTAGCCCAGTGCGTTAAACTCATAGTGTCATCCTCTGGACCGTCATCCCCCCTCCCCCTAAAAAAATCCCTTAACGGGCAAGAAGGACTGATAGATGTATTTTGGTTTTCTAATTAACAGAGGATATAATAAGAAACATAGCATTTGAACTAATAGCATTTAAGAACTGCCAGAAAATTACTTTTTATTGAAACAAAAAACTTCACAGTTCAAAATGTACTTTCGCTGTAAATCATTTCATGAAAATCAAAATTCTTCCCCATATCACTTTCTAATGATAAAATCACAAGAACAGGAAACTCTGACAGTTCTCTAATAGATCGCAAATATTTTATTAGCAGTTAAATTTTTGAAAAAAATCTACTTCAATACGAGCCGCAGACTCACAAATAGTGGTATTTAGCTTAATTTAAGCTAACGATAGTATTAGGGAGGTTTCCAAGTAGTCCTATTCAGTTATGTATTTCAAAACTTCAAGTATTGACCAATCTATGGCTTCGTTGAGATGTTTATATCGGTGCTTTCAAGTGCCCGTTTTAATTAACCTTCGCTGTCAGATAACTAATATATTATGGTCAGTATCCGTGTAGACACCAATATTTTCTTTTTTCAATCGTCCATAGTAGAGGTTTAGCTTAAACAGGCTCAAACATAATTATTTGCCACTTCCTTAATGAATTTGTCTGATCGGAATTTCAGAATGAAAACGATCAATATACTCAAATATTGCCCCATGTTTTCTTTAGCAAAGTGAGTCCGGCGTCTCTTGATTGGTCGCTTACCATTTAATTCATCCTCTCTAGACTTCAACAAACGAACAAGACCTCTGTCAAGAGACAAACTCTTCTGGAGGCAACATGATCTGATGGCGCCCTGCTCTGTCAAGAGACAAACTCTTCTGGAGGCAACATGATCTGATGGCGCCCAATTCTTATGTCACCCTTTTCTAGTGACATACAGCTCGGGCATCATCATGTTCTGATTTTACCTTAGTCTTGCGGTCCTCTGTTCTTGTATTTAACTCAGTTCTGTTATGAAACCGACTGGAGCAAACTCTGTCGAGTTTACAATTTCCATATGATGTCACCAGCTTATGAGTATGTCACCAGGTACGGGCCCCACCCCCATATCACCCCTAGTGACACACCCAATGCATATAGCGCTGCTTACTCTAAAAGTGATTCAGAGACATGCACCCGCGGGCCCGGTCGATTCGATCGGCTTGGTTTTTTTCCCGTGTTGTTTTTTTCTTTCCCTAAACTATTTATTAAAATTTAGACCCAAGCATGATCCGACATGCTTCTTGTCAGTTAACTTATCTCCCCTGTCTACACTAACAGGTAGTGTGTATGGTACATCTATATTTGACCAAATACCACCCGTACGAACTCCGAAAGATTCCCCCACACTCGCAATCATATGTCATTATATAGATCTAATTTTTTTTTTAAAACTCAAAATAGGCACGTGGTAAGTCACTCCATTTTGCACCTTGTGTATCCAATGTTTATTTAGCACAGTTCCATAAGGCAGCTGCTGTCTTAGTATGGTAAAGATAACTAGCACTCTACATATCAACTCAACGACAGGTCATAACTAATCGACACTTAAGAAGCCTTGAAATATCTGTTACGCTACTGATACTGTTAAGCAAGCGTGTAGCAGAGCACAACTGCAGATTATAATTATATAAACATAAGTAATGTGTGTTTTGGTATCAAGATTAGTTTCGATGGCCTATTCAACGAACTTAACACCTTTCTAGAGAAAAAAAACAACGATTTGCATTGTTGCATTTGCAAGCTCTCTACCTACTAAGCTAAAATTGAAGAAAATTACTGGGAAACATATAATAAAAAAAATCTATTCTTGAAGTAGGGTGTTAGTAAAACAATAGTGGTTGTTAGAAGGCCAACAAATAGCCGGCAAAAAAGGTGAGGGATAATGACATAAATACCGAGGTTTGTGATACTGACAGCGTTATCTAAGTGGTGTATGAAAAATGTGGGATAGGGGGTTGAGGGCTGCCAACCCACGGATGGTCCATTACTCTTTATATTGTTGGCAGCTTGAGATCTTTTGGCATTATAATGGGGGTGCAAAAAAAATCTTGGCGCACCTCGATCTGCACTAAGTCTAGCTACGCCACTGTCTTTTGGCGGTTATCTTTTTGGAAATTTTGTTTAACATCCTTAAGACGTCCCAGCTATCATTGCAACCTCTACTGGAAAAGGTAAAAAGAAAAACAATAACGTTTAACTTTAGCACCACTTGTGGTGAGAGGCATCCATTATGTACACGGGAGTATTGTGCGACTCAAACAACGTTTACTTGGAAGATTAAATTCATCTTTAAAGTAAAAAAATCATCTAGATAAAATTGTTATTCCTTAAATTGTTTATCCTTTTCATATATTTTTATATTGCATAGCAGATTAAAAGAAGATATTTTTTTTTTTAAAGTGTGGCCGCTAACTTTTAAAGTTGCTTAATACTTAAAGATTGTATTTAAGTTGCGTCTGAAATTTTTTTTTATTTAGATATGATTAATGATCCCATACATTGATCTCATGCATATTCTATTTTTAAATTTGATGTAAACATTAAGTCTATTTGTATCATATTAGAATAGACACTTTCTTATTTTACTTTTAAGCCTGACAAAAGACATTACTACCTCGTGCGATACGCCTTTGAAAAGATGCTTGGGGGGGGGGGGGAAATCTTATTTATAACAAAATTAAAAATGGTAAAAAAAAAAAATAAACAAAATGTTTAAAAAAATTGAAATAAAAAAAAGATGCTTAGAGAGGAGTGGGAAATCTTAATTATAACAATATTTACAGTGATGAAGAAAATGAATGAACCAAATGTTTAAAATAATTGAAATGAAAATTTCGTATGATAAAATAAAAATGCTATTCTTATATACTTTTCATAATAAAAAGCAAACACATTTGTTATGTATGTTTCACTAAGAAATAAACAGAAATTTGAATCATTAATACCATCAAAATATCTTCTCTTTTAAAAAAAATGTGCAAACAATACAAAGATGTTTTTTTTATAAAAATAATTTGACAAAATTCTCTTTTATTAGGACAGGACAAGTTCCCAGGTGGTGTATTAAGAATAAACAAGGAACGTTAATGGAATAAAGCGGACTTTATTGATAGCGTGTAAGTACATATTTTTCTTCTTTTTGTTAGGCATATGGTGTAATGATTAATGTGTAAGCATGATTAAAATAAAATCTTCTTAAATGTTGTAAAGTGTCATTGAAGAATATTAAATTAAATTTTTTTTCCACCATTTTCAAATAGTAAAATTGTTTCCAAATCAACAAACAAATGAACAATTATAATCAAACTAAATGCATTATATGAAACATTTATTGATTTAAAAAAAAAAAAACAATTAATCGATTGATTGATCTCCCCGTCCCTCTCTTTATGTCTGCCTGTCTGTCTTTCTGATGCGCTCTCTCTCTCCTTTACTCCATGTTCCATGCATACACAAGCAAATATACTCCTAGAGACATATGCTATCTCTCTCTCTTTCATCAATAATAGTAAGAATTGAGCTCAAAGGCTTAAATGTTCTTAGTAGTAAAGAGTTGAAATACTGATAGGGCGCAAGTCTCCAAACTTTTAAGCGGCAGCCCCATTTTTCAGAAGCAAAATGATCAGTGACCCCTTTAAAAAAAGTAAGTCTGTTACATAGAAAACACAACATAATATTACAGATTACCTTAGCTCATTATGCTGGGGACGTATTACTGCGAAGACTGAAATTACTGAAATTATTACTGCTTTGCATGCTTCAATAATCCCTGTTAAGCTTTTGCGATACTATTTATGAAGTACGATTATTTGTGTGTGTGTATATGAAGGACGATTATTTGTGTGTGTATTGATTTAACATTGTGTCTTACTTGATAGTCGTTTGTTGTTGTCGTGTTGTATGACTGGAGGTGGTGAGTTGTTTTCATGAATGTTTAAACTTAAATGTGTCAATTTTAGTTGAAGTGAGTGTTGATGTGTGTTGGGGTATGAACCTTGTTTCATCATTCTACATTCTGTTGTAACACAGACCACAGACTTGAGTTGGTATCTTATGTACTATTGCAGATTTCACCAATGCTAGCCTCAAGGTGTTCGTTGCGTTCACCCAAATAAGACGCGTTAAAAATCATCACTTAGGAGACAGTCGTTTCAAATGAGAGTATTATGAAAATGTTCAATCGTCAATAAACCGATAAACACATTAAAGTTGGTTATAAATCATTCTCTTCATTTTTTACTGTAGGGACTCCACACAAAATCATTAGCGACTACATTTTATAAATGACTTTAGCTTTGGAACTTGAACATGGAGATCATTTAGAGTTTTGTTCTAAAGTTTTAAAATGAATAAATGAAAACATAACAGGATTTCAAAGTTTACAAACTAAAGAGAAAATTTCTATAAAAATGAATGCACTTACAAAAACACACATACTCAATAATAACATATGTTTTCTCTATGAGCTTATAAAATAATGACCATGCATCTATATCAAGTCGACCGACGTTCAAATATCATGAACGCACACACACACACACACACGCATCTAAATAAACACATTTATTATTATCTATATATATTGTTGTGTATATTTATTTGGGTTTATACCCAACGTCTTTCTCGCATTCGATTAGAATAAATAGCATAACAATATTTCTTTTTAGACAATTATTGTGCAACTGATTTTAAACATACTTGTTTTAATTTTGAAAATGTTAAAAGTCCTGGTTTTAATTTTGAAGGCAGTGAGAAGATTGACTAAACGGGGGTAAATAAAGAATATAGTTTTGAAGAACCACAATTGACGCACGGCATTGTTGTTAAATAAAATGAATAATATGATTTTCAATACCGTATTGGTAAACATTTTGAAACGCTATTGACATATACCTGCTTTGGTGAAATGGGTCAAGTAATGAAGAGTCCAAAGAGCGTCCCTGTCCTTTTCAAATCGTCCACTTTCATTTAATATATTCATAGTATATGTCATTGCACATATGGGATTCCCGGTTTACTTGCGACGAGTCAAAAAAGTTTAATGAGACTGCAGTCCGATTATTAACTAGATAATAAAAAAACAAAAAAACAACTAGGATTATATAAAAAATCAAATCACATTCACACTTTATAGCAAGCATATATATATATATATAGATATAATTAGAGTATAGGTGTAAGGTAAAAACAAAACAAATATAAAAAAAATGTAAATATAACGCTTTTAGAAAAAAACAAACATTTAAAATATACCTTAAAAAATACACATAAGGATGACTTTTAAATTGAAAATCGTGACACTGTTTCTAGTAAAACTATTTATAAAGTATACTTTTATTTTTTACTTTAAGTACCACGAATACTTTTATTTCGTTCGTGGTACTTAAAGTGTGCAATGGAGTGCATTATAAAAATTGGAATTCCTTGATTTTTAAGCCTTGATATCATACAGAAATTGTTCATAAATTTTTTTTTTTTTAAAAGATGTCATTGGTGTATCTTCACCAATGTGATTGATTATAATTAGTAGGACTTAAATGTGGATAGTCAATTCTGTTAAATGTTAAGTTAAGGTGAATCTATCAAGCAGGTTTTGAAGTGGTTTATATGTACACTTAATAAAAAAATAGCTTTGTCTAAATTTACTTATCTTTTAATTGAACAATACACTTAGTCGTGTCAAAACAGTATAATTCGATTTATTTTTAACACAATGCCAAGAAAAACCAAAGTATGTAGCATACAAGTATTCAATAATTTGTATTACGAAATTGTATTTAATATTTATGAAAAAAGTAACATGAATGTTAAATGTTTTATACAAGCTCGTATCTAATAATAAAAATAGTAAAAACATGATTTTTTCTAGTTATTATGGTTAGACCTACCTTTCTTTTTATACAAAGAGTACAGTGTTACCAAAATGATAGCCAAAAATACACTTCCGCCAGTTGCCACAGATATATCTCTCAGTTTGTTTTTGTCGATTCGATTTGCTGCTTGTGTGAAATAGAATATTATTAAAATGAATTTTAATCATTCTAAGCTTTAACATTTAAAATAATTAGCGATTTTACATTTTGGGGGGAGGAATTTTTATATTTTAAAGAAAGCAATCAACTATTTTAGACGTGGGAAAAAAGGATGAACAGAGCCAATGAACTTGCGATTTCATATCAACATTTGTCTTAACTCAATTGAGGTGATTCATTACTGTTTCTCATCCTTTTGTGAACATGGAAAAATGTTATACAAATATATATATATATATATATATATATATATATATATATATATATATATATATATATATATATATATATATATATATGTATATATAGGTTAGAATCTAAAATAGGGACGATTATATAATTGAATACAATTTTACATAATTAATATATATATATATGTATATATAGGTTAGAATCTAAAATAGGGACGATTATATAATTGAATACAATTTTACATAATTAATATTTAGGCGTTTTTATAATGAAAAAATAAATGTCTGTTTTACTAAATTTCATACACTGTACTGGAATTTATATTATATTCTATCTACAAAAAATGGTTCTACTTACATAAAACTGTCAGCTTGTAAAATGTAGGCTCACTCTTCCAACCCAAAATGTTTGTTGCTTGGCAAATAAATACTAAGATAAAGGTACTTTTTTTTATAATATCCTATCAATAATAAATAACTTGATGACCCAATTTCAGGTCAAAGTGCAAAATCACTATAACTCGTTGTGTGATGGGTGTGGGTGTCTGTGAGAGAGAGAGAGGGAGAGAGAGAGAGAGTGCATGTGTGGATGTGTATCCTGAGTGTGTGCATAAGCACGCTCCTTTGTTTTGTGTGTCCTTTTGTGTTTTTTACGCAGCAATATTGCTAAGACCTGAAGTTAGATCAAATGATATATTGGGACTGTAAAGAAAAATGAATATCAACATGCAAGTGCATAACTTATCAAATATGAAAATGCATTCCCTTTGTTCTTTTGTGTATTTTCACTAATCTTTTCCAGAAGCTTTTAAAACACACATGATTTGAAACAAATAAAGGTAAAGCTATTAAGTATGCTTTGAAAAGAAAAGGATTAGGACTTGCATTACATCATTTGACAACTTTGTAATGTTCCTTTAAAAAAAATCAAATGTTAATATATCCCCAATGCATATGCCACATTCCTTTTACACTAAAATTGGTTTTCGTTACAAAATATTTAAAAGATTTAATGATTAATTAATTATTATTGAAGTAATTGTAAAATGAAGATTTCGTTTCAGAATTATTTTCATGGTGTAAGATGTAACATTCTCCGATAGACTTTTTAAATGTTAAACTATATCAGATTTGTTAGCTACTTACATAAAAAAGCAACAAAAGAAAACACAGAAGTAAAACTGTTTTACAACACATTTAAAGATACGTTGCTTGTTTAAAAATATATAATATACCCCGCCAAGAATACCCCACTCCAAAGAAATTCTAACATAACTGGAGAATATAAAAACGAAGATTACTTATGTCTCTAAATTTAACTCTCCGTGCTTCAAATCAACATTTAAAAATAATTTACACAGTAACCTTTAATGCACACAAAAAGTTGATCATGCCGAATATAAAAAGAGAAAAATATAGATGTACAAACCTTTGTCAGTTTGAGCATAAATAATTAGTGAAGGGAAATTTTGTATCACACTCCCATCTGAGTCGTACCACCTTATAATGGAAGCAGTGGTATCATAATTGCTACACTTACAAGTACATTTGACTACTGTCCCTTGCTCCGCATCGCTGGGGCAGCCTGCAATCGTAACACTCGGGATATCTGTTTTCACAATATCATATTTTAAAGTTGTAAAAAACAAAAATTTAAAAAAAAGGGATTTTATGCATTCATTAAGACATTTGTTTCACATTTTCAAAAAAAATTGTTTACACGCCAATAACAAAAATACTCAATTTAAAAAAAAAAGAGTACTCACCTAATGTAAGGTTCACTGTAAAGGTTTCTCCATACTGAATGTCTTTGTCATCGTTAGTGACATTAGGGTACATTGTGACATTGACATAATAATGCCCTGCACTTAAACTTGAACTATACAGGAAAACACTACATGTGCTTCTGTAATACGTTGGTGTTTCTTGAATAGCATCATTGCTACCTTCAGTTGCTTGCTGATACAGAATTTTTTTTTTAAAAATTGTTTTTGTTTAATTATAAATCAATTAAAATATGAAAATTAAAATACATGGGGCCGTTAGTTTAAACGTATTATTACATTTTATTGACTGCACGTTATAGTAATACAACAAAAAGGAATGGTTTTTAATGTCACATATGGTAGTTTCATAACAATACCATCTCGCTATTGTTTGACGTTTGATGTATGTACTTTATGCGATGTATAGCAAAACTTTGTGACTCTAAGACATATGTTCATATTATCCCTAATGTTAATATAAACGTATTTACATGGGTTTGGTCCCATCATGCACATACAGAAAAAGCAACACCAAAGAGTGGACTTATTAGTTGAAACTTTTTGAAAAGAAACGCCCTTAGTTATTAAATATTTTTAAGCTTTTCAAAAGTTTTGACTAATTTAACTTTAATTTAAATGCAGCAGTATTTAGAAATATAGACCAAACCAAGTTGCAACAAAGTTGTCAACAGTAACTATGGCAGTCAATACCATTGGTTGCACTGGTTAGTGCAAGTGTTTTGATTCAAATCAGAAGTTTTGTTTGAGAAATCACCATCAGTAGATTGGGGTTCACAAGATTTTGGAAAAAAATAGTATTGAAAAATGTCTGTCTTGATGCAAGGATTTTTGAATAATAGCATAATGCATCAACAATATTAAAAACTTCATTTCCAATCAAAAGTTATTACCGGGATATTTTTCCCATTTGACTTGAAGCCATTTTTCCTCTTTACAACTAGCCTCCCCAATCAAATATGTCTACCTAGTATGTAATCCACTTTTTTATAGTATTGTTATATAGAGCATTATGCATCAAATTGATGCACATTTTATGAAATTGTAGAACGTGTAAAACTTACGTTCTGTAAGTTATTAATCTTAAAATTGCATTTCCCATGCGGGTAGATTCTCTGTGCAGTGCAAGTCACATTGACACCAATTACAGACATACTTGATGTGCATGCCAATCTTTCTGCTTTATCTATGATATATTTTAAACAAGTTAGCTTTTTCAATTATATAGTGGAAACCTTATAATAGAAATTTCGCCTGCGGAGATTCGTTTTTTTAAAAATAAAACCAGCAAGTTAATCTATTAAAAAGGTCACTATGTTGTTCCACTGTCTTTTATGTGCATTGTTTGAATTAGATGTGTATAATATAATTCAGTTTTTGGCAACTCGAATTCTTTAGAAAAAGAACAAAACACCAAACTAACGTATAATAAAATATTGGTGCCAAAATTATTTTCCGAACAGATATAAAGTCATTTAATTTATTAAAAGTCTCCATATATAAATATACCTTTCAATAATAAAATACAGTTTAATTAATTTAATATTAAAATTGAAAGAGGTCTTACAGAAAGTTTTTAGCTTGCAATTGCGTCGTTTTCCAAAGAAAGGATTTCCAAAGACAGTTGACAAAGACAGGTCATCATTATTTCTAGAAATATTTTTCATCGACAATGTAACGAAAATAGCGTTGTTACTTTCTGTGATGCTCGCGTTGAAATGTTCAGGAAAAGTGTTGGAACATGTCCAATTTATTGTCAAACATGTTCCACTCTTTACTTCATTTTCATATATTTGTATGATTTGATTAAATATGTCTTTTTCCATAAACTCAGAGCTGAGCGTATAGTTCTTGTTTTCTTCAGCGGGTTTACATAGGGGGGTTTCCTTTACGTAAAACAATTATAACACCTTATGACAATACGCTTTGCCCCACCTCATCCTATGCTCTACACACAATTTTCATAACCTACTGACATTAATCGAAAGTCATCTTAACATGAACTATTGCTTACAATAAATATTTTGAAAAAATAATTTTAGCCATTGAAGCCTAATACTAATTTTACTGACTTCAGAATAAATGTTTTAAAATTATAGAGCCAATTTAATTTAAGAAAGAGGATAAGATCAATAAAAATATCATCGTTTATTCTTGAGTTTTTTTTTTCAAGTGATGTTTAAATTATGAAGATTATTCACATGGACATTCCCCATAGCCACATATACTTAGACACAACACACCCATCTTTATTTAGATACGTGGGTTAAAAGGCAGTTCTTATATTAACGATCGTTTGTTTTAAGAAAGCATGCCACATATTACGATACTTTTTTTTTTTTTTAAATGTTTGTAATTGAATATAACTATTTACTTTTTTTTTCTAATTTTTTTTTAGCACTTATTTTTTTAGTTTTTTTTTTTACTTATTTTTATTTATTTAGATACGTGGGTTAAAAGGCAGTTTTTATATTAACGATTGTTTTTTTTAAGAAAGCATGCCACATATTACGATACTTTTTTTTTTTTTAAATGTTTGTAATTGAATATAACTATTTACTTTTTTTATCTAATTTATTATTAGCACTTATTCTTTTAGTTTATTACTTTACTTATTGTTTAAAAATGAAGTAAATTGTTGCTAATTAATACCCTTGTCTTCATATCTACAATTCACAACTAACATTAAATGCACATAAAGTGTATATGTGTTTGACACAAAAAAATATCGAAAAATAACCAAAATAATTTAGGAACGAATTTCGGCCGTAAATCCAAACAATACTTTTAAAACCAATATGTGTATCTTACCGTGATCATAGCAAAGGATGCACACCATTCGAGCAATAACGTATATAATAATAAATATTTTTTTATAAACTTTACGATATTGGAGTTTATAGCCATTAATAAAATAATTTTCTAGAATTAGAATTTAAGTCTCATTCCTTGACATGTAATCCAATTACTTCCTCCCTACAATAATTCGTGAACGGCGATCTTACGATAAGTTTAACACTCTTTGAAAATAATTGTTGATTGTCTTGGTTTGTACATAACATGCTCATAAAATTGAATCGTATCCTTAACAAGAGAAACTTTAAATAAAAGGTTTCAAATAGATTTGAAAAAAAAGAAGACAAATTCTATCATTAAAAGATTGAATTTTAAAAGCGTCTAAAAAACTGCACATTTAAAGTTCGATATGGTCAGTAAACTATTGTATTTTAAATATGGAGACACAATTTAAATAAGCAAATAGTTTTTACCCAACTTAAACAATTCTGAAAAAAAAAAAAAGAAACACTTCTATGGTGTGACTCATCTGATATTCAAGTACTTTAAAGTAATTTCCGGTAGAGAGATCCTGTTTAGACATATTAAACTGATGTGACTGATAGAAATCCCCCTCGTTGATGTTAATTTTTCGTTAAATACAATTAACCTTCCGGCGGGCACCCTTTTAAGCCACACAACCGGGTGCGGTATATCGATTTGATATCGCTAATGTGCGACTAATTAAATTAGTTTTTATTTATTGAAATTTTGTCAAATAATTAAAACAAAATTAATTTAATCAATTTACAATTCCCATCCCCCATTTTATTATTTTAAAACAAAGTTCCTCTACATCGTTAAAATTCTTAAGATCAAAACAATTACCTACCACCCGCCATGAAACCCTGAATATATACGTATACGTTTGTATATCACGTTTTGGCGCAAGGTATCAATAGGAATTTTAATTTTAAATAATAAGATAATGTACCAGTATGTATACTGATATGAACAAAAAGTAACGTTCAAGAACAATAAAAAAATGCCATTGTATAACTTCAAACATATATGTTGGGTTTTTATTTTTTTTAGATCACTAACGTGCATGTACAAAAAAATAGTTTAACAATAAGAAAGCTAATATAATTATTTGCATAGCAGCTAGATATAAATTTACCAAATTAGATGCAATGAACGTAAACATTAATTTGTTCTCAGAAGCTGTCAAAACTACAAGATGTTCATGTTGCGTGAAATAAAGTTGTTCATAATTTTAACATCTGTGAAACGTAAGTCTTTAATTTGTCAACAAAATTTTACATTTTTTGGCTCACAACGCCTTCATTACGTCAACAAAATAAGCATCATATTAGGTTATACAAACAATAATATTTCGTACATTGCATGTGAAAATAGTATTGAATCATCTAGAATTGAATATTGTTAATGATTGAGTGATTTATAACATTCATTAATGCTTTTTTGTTGAAAAGACATAGCTTAAAATAAATATTTTTGACAGGTACAATTATATTGGTCACCATTTTATATCTGGCTGGCTTTCTATAAAAATAGTCTCATCTTCTTCAAAGCGGACTATGTAATAAATGGTTATTTTTTCTGGGGGGGGGGGAGCTTAAATGTAATTAAATTATTGATCTACAGATCATCTTGAATAATGTATAGATATAGTTTTAAAGATTAAAAGTCTGATGTCTAACAAAAGTGACAATACACACTTAGCTTACTAGCATTGCATTCGCTTCATACCGAAAACCGCTACGGTGATCCTGAAAATCAAACCAATGCAATTGCTAATATTGATCCACAATATATTAAAAGAGTATTCATAACGGAAAAATAAATTGCCAGACCAACGTTTGAGTTTACAATTTCTGATTACCTAAACAAAAGCGAAATTTCTTTTAGAATAATTCAATTTTTTAACAAAATTGGAGGCCCTTCACAAATAAAATAAAATATTCAAATGAGGCCTACCAGTAAGTGTTGGAATCACCTTTCCCCTCACCCCGAAAAAATAAATAAAAATGAAGAAATAAATATAAAATTCAAAACTTTTGTTTATTTACAAGATATTTAGTGGGTAGGTGTAAACTTAAAAATTCATAGCCAGTGTCACTATCTATTTCTGTAATATATAACGTCAACCACAATTTTATATAATATGAAAGTATAATATGGAATTAAATAGGACTTCTTAAGAAGCACGTTAGTCAATTAAAATGGTGTCATTTAATTACTATTGAAGTTAATAAGATACTTCTATAACATTGGTTGAATTACCATAAGAATATTCTTGGCAGGAACTTTTTTAATTCAATTCTATACAATGTACAGTGATTGAGTCATACAATTTGATTTAGTTTTCAATTGAGTATCATGATTATTGCATTCGGTCTTCTGCTAACAAAGGGTTTCAGAAAAAAATTGACACCTGCCAATTATCAAGTGAAAACTAATTATGAATGAAACCAAAATTAATATATGTATCCGTTTATAGATGCCTTGTGTTTTTTCAGAAATTAGACGAACATGTTACAAAGCAAATCATTATAATATAGTGTTAAAGAACTTGTATGTTTGACGTGTACATGAAATGTGCTACAATTTAAGTTTTATGAGTGTGTGCGTGGGTGTGTTGATAATTCAATTTTTAAAAATATATATTATCAGAATTCGCATATTGCCAAGACATCCAGATGTTTGAGATAAGACAAGAGGACTGCAATACTAAATGCACTTCTGGTTTACTAAGCAACATTGACAGGCTATTCTTCAATACGACGGTTACCCTCAGTAAGGAGTTGCAGAATAACTCAATTGTGAGATTTGATATTATGCCAAAGGAGAGCGACATATTTTCGATTGTAAGTTATTATGTTATTTATGTTATAGATATAAATACATTCACATAAAAACATGATCTATAATGTTAGAGAGTTTCATTTTAAAAATACCCTTTTAGTTTATTTAAATTAGATTATATTTGCCTTGTCAAGAATATATGTTGAAATACTCCTAATAATTGAAATAGAAAATCATTTAAAGATGATCCTTGCCAGTTGGAAGTCTTAATTAGACTATTTCACATATTAATGCACTCATTGTTTCGCTTCTTTCCACAGCTATTTTCTTTAGATATAAAGTCAGAATGTTCAGAGAATAAAAAGACCAGTAACTATTATCACTGTTCCAAAATATCTGATATCAGTTATAACATTTCAATAAATTCAGAAGTAGCTCCACTATTCAGTGAGGCCTCTATAAGAGGTGTAATAAAACATTATAATCAAACTGAATTGGCTAGTGATCGACTGACTTTACCTAAAATAGTTGGTAAGTGTTTTGTATACTTTTATTTACAATAAATACCACAAGGGAAACAAATTAATATACAAATATTATAAAAACATCAGTTGAAAAAAACAAAAAAAAACACAACCATTACACATCACCCTGACAATGACGATAAAATGGAGTTAAGCAGATGCAGTTTATTCATTTTTATTTATTGTAAAAATATGCATTGATAAAGAATAAAAGGGGTATAGTCTTCTAGTCGCACTTAGTCATCATTCAATTTAACTGGCCTCTCAACTTTTTGAAACCGAAAACAAACTATGAGGCTGATAATATCAACAATATGTTCATTGAATTTGAAAATTCATTGATTTTATATAGAAATAATTATACTTTTGGCTTGTCGTTAGAGGACTTCAGAACAAAATAAGCATGTTTTCAACATCAAATCCCCATTATCCACACTTGTTTGCATGTGGCTTACAGCCCCCCTCTCCGAGTTTTGGACGTCAGCAGGCGCATTCGCCAGAGCGAAATGCAACAAAGCATAATATAACTATAATAAAAAGCAAAGAGTCACTACATTTAAACATATAAATCAGTAACCGATGATTTGTGTCCATGAACGGTCCATCCATTGATTACGTATGAACTGTTAGGGAGGGGATGTTCACTTTTGCGATAGATCGTACTGGTGCGTGCTGGAGGGGGGGGGGGCTTGTAGAAAGTATTCACATTTTTATATTTTCCCTGAAAATCGGAGGATTTCTGATGTCTCTGATCAAGCCTAAAATCTCGTAAATCCATGATTTTTACTTAATTTTTGACAAGTCTTGACAAGAAGTACCATAATGTTTCGTATTTAACATCTCGAGTTTACTTTGTGTTTACACTTGCTCTATATCACAAAAATAAAAGTTATTTGTACTTGATTCTGTGCCAATAACGTAATTTGTGACGTAATTGTTTCAAACAGTTGCACTGGTAAAAAAAAGTGGAAGGACCCACCACTCAAATCATAACACGCTTGCAGCAATGCTTCGCCACGTTATTCTACATCACGCCCCAACTGGTCCTCTAACAATGTTTAATGTCCACACCCCCTCCCCTAATGAGTTTGTGAGCAAAATACGATATCAACGCTGTCTTAAAAAAAGATGGACTTTTAAGTTTGATGACTCTTTAGGCTTTAAGATTGATAACTGTAGGAAACACGTAAAACAATAGTGAAGTAGCCTATATTTTTCTTGCAGAAATCTTAAAATCAAGAAAGGTGGTAATTTAAAAAAAAATGTTTTAACATTACCACCTCCACCCACATTACCGAAACAAATAACTTTCTTCGCTAAAATTTTTGCCTTCATCCTCCAACCCTGCCTCAGGGCGAACAAAAATGTTGGCCGCCCACTTAACAAAAAAACCCTGCAGTGGGACGAAAACGCTTAACCCACACATGAAGAAAAAAGTGTTGCCTAGCGTGGGCCGCTACTCCCTAACTGCCATTTATCCTACGCCCCTGTCAAAGAGACTTACTTGTATTGTCCTAAAATCTACGTGTTGCCACGCCACCCTCTGTGAATATAATTTGTTTGGGAGTAAATCTGAGAGCTCATTTTACGAAAGCATACGTGTAGAGTAGCGGTTCTCAACCTTTGTATCGCAACCCCCTTGGAGTTCGAATTAATCTTTCACAAGGGTCGCACAAGACCATCGGAAAACATATATACTTTACAGTTATGAAATAGCAACGACAATATTTTTCTGTTTGAGGTCACCATAACTTAAGGAACTGTATTAAATGGTCGCAGCATTAGAAAGGCCGAGAGCGACTGGTGTAGACGGTGTCCAAAGACGACTAAAAGGAATTATAATTGTAAATACAAATATAATTTTAATGGTTTTGTTTCAATTATAAATTTTGACGTTGTTTTTATTCCAGAACCTACAGATGTCACTGGCATATTGACAGTAAACGGAGATAATATTACCGATCAGGCTGATTGCAATTTTATCCTTGATAAAGACGATTTAAGTATTGATGTAGATTACGTTTGTATGGGACCAGCAACACCATGTCTAATAGAGATATCATCCAATGACTCTACAAAGATAGATGCTGGGGCGAACCGATCTGCGTTCACACGGTTTTTATTTCAAGACGTTACATTCATAGTCAACATAAAATATGCTCTGTGTAGACTTGACTCGGAATATAAAAGTATAGAGTGTACTTTCACAAAACGTGAGGACTTTACCAATCCAATTTATTGATATTTCTTACATTCATTTACTGAACTCTTTATTTTAATAACTTTAAATCAAACTGTTTAAATTTAATATGTAGCATATTTAAATGTATGTTTAAACCAACACCCACAGACTCCAGAAAGAAAAAAAAAAGAAATTAAAATGATATGCAATGAAGTTCTTTTAAGAAAAGCACAATTTATTGCGTGCTCGAAAATTGTTTTTAATCATTGGGGTCCTGCAATGCTAGCAATTTATCTGTAGCAGGCATAGTTTGCATTTTAGCAAAAGCAATACTTAATTATTTAAGGCATTTGTATATAATATTTATAAATTGTTCAACACAAAACAGGTGGCCAAATTTATAAAAAAATAACTATGATAATAGTTATAATAACTGGAATCCCAACAGCATTGGTTTTGTTATTTTCGATTTACAGGTAATTAGTAGTGTATGGATCATCTCTCTACATACCTTCTTGTTCTTTTTTAATTTAAAAATATTATCTCATTCAAATTAAACCATACATATATTGGTTCTAACCAATCCATATAATCACCAAACCATATGTCAGTAAATCCATACATTGGATTTCCATCGGTTTCGTAGATTAACTTTTCTTTTTTCCCGATATTTATTAATCTTTTACTTGTTCTGTTTTTCATTATTTTAATGGTGTCTTTTCTGTATCTTAACACTCAGTGCATCTTTTTTTTAAAAAAAAATCCTTCTTACGTTCATTTTCATAGCTCCTTAAGAATATTGTCACGCAAGAAGAAATCAGGTGAGTTAATGTGTATTTCTCTTGAATTGTCATCTCAAATTTTCCCACCAAAGGGAAAATAATTTCAAAAATATTTAAACATATTTATGGAATAAATACAACGAGGCTGCGGATATTTTAAACATGAATGCATTTCACTTTAAATAACTTGTGCACAAAGTTTGTATTTTTCGTAGTTTATGGTAAAATAAAAATAATAACAAAACCTCAATGTTAACGAGATTTGAATCAAAATAGACATAACCCACAAAAGTATCTCACAACACTTGTTTGCAATAAAAAGTATAAATGCCCATATATGTTTATAAATTTTAACTTTAAATTTGAGGTGTCACTAGTTTGGAGTCAACCGGTATGGTAAACGCCGAATGTCCACCCCCTCCCCTTCCATTGGATTTCTCCAGTGGAGTCTGCTACGTACCATTATTTGGTCTTTCAAACGTAATAATTCCTAGAGGTCTCCATTAGCTTCCTGGGAGTGAGCGCAATGACCAAACAATTTTGTCCCTGGCGTACAGCTGTATAGAAGGCTCTGCAACGAAATATCTTCAATACCTGAATTCTAAACATGTATCCTTATAAAGCATGCGGTCTTCAACGTTGTCCTTACTGAGAGTTCCCAGTGGGATGGAAACAGAAAAAAGTTATACAGAGTGCGCTCTTTCGTAGCGATAGCGCCAACATTATGGACCACTTTGCCTCAATCTATGAGGGAAATTGAAAATGATAAAAAATAATTTAAGAAACATTTAAAGACTTTTTCTTTAAATACATTCAAGAACATCAGAGTGCTGTGAGCATGCTAAAGTAGCATGGATACAAGTGCTATATATGTATTCAATCAATCATTTATGGCAGATGTGAAACCTTGCACATGTGACAACCTTTTTTTATTTGAGATGCGTAATAGTATCACATAAAGAAGGCTATGTCAAATTAGAATTCCTCCATGTTAAGGTGAACCCCATACGAGGGTGGTATTCGGTGCGGCGTGCATCCACCGCACTTCATTAGGGACTCTGCTGCGGTAAATCCATTGGTATCAATTAGATGTCGTTTATCGAACTTAAAGTTACAGGTTGGTATTTTAAAAAGCGCATAAGACATATAGTCAAAACTAGTGTGTTTTAATCTTTGTTTATCTTATTAGTTTAATATATTTGTTGGATTTGTATCTTTGGTCTGGCATACTGGCATAACTAGGGTTTACTCCACACAAGCGGGGAGTAGCCAGAGTTTAGCCACACCCGTAGTCTCTTACGCGATATTTCTTGAGACATATGTCACGTTCAGATCGCGTGAGTTTTCTGTGTCAACTTCTATAATGTTAATTTGACCAATCGTGGGTGAGTTTATTTTCCCCGTGTGCCCCACGGGTTTTTAATTTTCTCGGTCAAGGTATGACCGGTGTGCTGTGTCGGGGGGAAACCACGTGTGTGAGTGAAGTTTTTAAGGAGTGAGCAGTGGCGAGTGCTGTGGATATGGTGTATGATTTTTGTCTTGTGAAAGGGAGTGAGTTTTTTCTACGGATGGAAGAGGACTTGTGTAAGTTTAACTGTTTAGTATAGTATGTGGAGTTTTTTTATTCTGAACACCAGAGCCTATTCCTAATAAATTTTCCATTGTTAGTCACACAAGCCAATAAATAAGAAAACCTGAATCTCTGAATTGTTTGTTGATACTTGGAGCAAGAGTCAGCTCTGTAGGAGCTGGAAATAAAGGGGTTCTAGACCCTTGAAAATTCGTTCTGTGGCTAGTACAGAGGGACCGACCCCTAGACAACGTACGTCACGTCACAACATAGTCCTCGTCACCTGTGTTAACTTGGGTGAAGGTGGGTGCAGCGGTAAGAGGTGTCCGACGCTCTTTTTTCAGATTTGTCTATATGCTTCTACTTGGCTCCACTTAAGCATACTTCTACAATACGAAATAGAAGTACTTAAAATGCAATATTTTAATTATTTATGCTATTTTAATTTCAGTTTTGAGTTCAAAAGATTTTGAGGGAAATCCTGAGGAAGCAGTGCCGCTAAAAATGACAGGTAATATTTATTGAGTTTATTTAAAAAGAACATTTGCTATAGGCTACAGGTAGACCAATTTCATAAACATAAATGTCATAGCGTCAAATGTTCGGACTTAGAGGAAAAAAACAACAAACAAACGAAACCAAGGTCACATTTACCACAACTGAACACTGATCTAAAGATTATTAAAAAAAAAATAAAACTTTAATTTACAAATAAGATATTGCGCTATAAGGTTACATTCGACACGCGGTGTAAATAATTCTCTGCCTAGAGCATTCCACTATATTATGAACGAGACTATTTCATTGTGAGCAAAACATATGGTTTTAATGAGCTCAAATATTTCAGGACTATAATTTTTTTTGGCCTGGGGGATTTAATAATTATTATACACATTCTGGGAGGAGCCTCAGGTAAGATTTATAAATCTCAGCTCTTACTTTGGCAACGTAATGCCTCTGTTGGTAATGCCATGCAATATTTTATTTACACAGTACTCGCCTACATCAATTACCAAACTTTGTTGAGAGTTGGGGCACAAAGTCAACTGGTGCCGACAGGTCCCTTATTCCCCTCCTGCGTGTTGACTTAAGAGTTAATAAAATAATAGAGGGCTGGGGTATATCTTAGCCCTTCTGTTTAAAAAAAAAATGCATAATGCAATAACTCGTCTCTTTTTGTGCAAATAAATTTGTCCTTGATTTTGAAACTTTACGTCACGTGTCGGAGACATTTTTAAGTGAGATGCTATTTCTACAAATAACTAACGTTATAAAAAAGGTGGTAAATACAAGGAGGTAGGGATTGTTATCATTATAGATTAAAAACAAAATATTTTCCTTCAAATCTGGTACAATTTGCTGAACCCTTATTAATAACAAATAAAAACATGAAGGGGTTCTCCAAAACTAGGCTTCACTTTCTTCCTCAAATTCCTTGTTGCCAGAGACCTGGCAGCGCTTCTTCTTACACAGCTGAGCAACATTAGGCTTGAGTGAGAGAACGACTGAGACCCTAAGTATGTCTTTAAGATGCCCATCAGTTAGTTTGGCCCTGAACTTTGACTTGTTAAAGTTTATAGTTAAAAAAAAAGCTTTTCACACAGATCGTTACTCCTAAAAGTTTGCACATGATCCGCTTGGAAGACCTGGAAATCTCAGGGAAGGTGGAGGGCAATGCTCTCATAAATTGTCCATTTTTGTCTTTAGTTACATTCAACACCCAGAACTTAGAATTGCACTGAAGATCAATTAGTTCCATTTGAAGCTCAAGTGGGTGGGGGTGTGGGGTGTTGCATCTTCCAAAGTGAAGGATAAATGGTCAACAAAAATTTGAAAAATTGCTCTGTCTTTTTGAAGTATAAAAAAACGTGATACAATTCTTCCTGTAGGTTTGCAATTGCATCAGTATACTTACTACTCTAGGGTGTGCCTGAGTACATTGCATGTTGGGAAATGGCAGAGGTTATCCTAAGAATCACAACACAAGTCTTGTGCAGAATGGCCTGACGTTGTCATAGGCAACACTGACAAGCTACCCCTGGTCTTGTAAATTCTTGTTGAGTACATTCAGATCCTGTATAATGTTAACAAGAAAAGAAAATTCCATGAGCAATTTGGGATCACTTAGTACAGGAGCAACCACCCTATCCTTTTCCATGAAGGCTTTGAAGGCTAAAACGTGTACAAACTGTAGGCAGGGGTAGGCAATATTTAGGACTTATTGGTGCGATGGAAGATGTTATTGTAGGGTAAATGAAATGTTATTATTTATCGAAGAAAAGGCATTAATGACTAACCCTATTTTGAAAGTGACCAAGATGGCAGGCTCGGAAATTCTCTCACTCGTAAACACGAGTTGCAATTTTAATAGGGTTTATTTGATACTTTGTCAGCTTGCTACGATTTACATAACAATGGTTGTGTGTAACGGACTTTTAAAACTATTCTCAAAACCACTCTTTGGCCATGTTTGTCTCATAAAATGCAATAGCATATAAACTTTTAGTTAATTTTTCTTAAAAGGTTTTACCATTATAATAAACGTCCAAATCTATCTAAACCTACTACAATTAGAATTAAACTGCTGGCATCAGTCCGTCCCAATGCGACGATGGAGTGGGCTTCGGAGGACGAAATCCACATTGCCTGGGATTATACTTCAAGGATTATTAGCTGGTTCCCAACAGCAAATCGCCTCTCTCCACGCCGCTGGGTAACCCAAGGTAACATCATTGGATGATACAGCTTGGCACCAGTGACGTCGCACGAGTTGTCGGAATGTTACATTGTATAAATGTTATCCGCCTTTCGGGACTCCATCTCCGGGTTTGATTTCAGAGTTTCCTTCTCATAGATGGGTTGCCGTCCAAGGTTAACGAGTCCCATCTACCGATCTAGTAGAAATTAAACTAGTAGGTTAGTTCGATTAAAACAATCGCGAAAGGTCACATTATAGATATGAAAAGGGGGAAAACTCGGGGAAAGCATTAACATAAACTGTCATGTAGCGAGCCGAAAAATATCGTCATGCGGGCCGCATAGGGCCCGCGGGCGGCGAGTTTGCAACTCGCTAACCTATGTGTGTGTCCAGCCATGTTTCTTTTTCTTAGATGCCTACGAAATAGGTTCCTATGGCGTTGGGATGGCCACCAGATCGTCGATTCCTTACTGTACATCTTCGATCTACCCTTTTTAATATACTATCTGAATTGCAATAAAGGTTGCTAAAATATTGCGAACGATTCATCAGAGCTTCTGGATGTACTGTTTCTAGTTGTTGTTCGTCCGTCGAAGTCGACTAGGACCATCGAGTCATCCGGTTAGGCTGGAGGTTGGGTTAAGGTGAGCTCGTAGGTGGCTTACTAGACCGATCCTTGCTCGGAATAATATATGACACCGCGGGGAGGGGATAGTTGCTTCAGACGGTGACCTAATGTTGCTCTTTCGGACATGCCTGCGTGTCTCAGCTGTTGTTTTCCTATTAGCTTCATGGGATTTAGCCCCTTCTTGACAGCAGCTATCCACCTGGTTCTGTCCTAGGCTGTCTGCACCCATTGATTAGGGTTTATGCTGAAGGCCTTTAGTGCCACTTTCAGTGAGTCCTTATAACTCTTTTTCTGACCTCCTTGGGAGCGCTTGCCTATCGTGAGTTCTCCGAAGAATATATGTTTTGGTGAGCCGGTTGTCTTCCATACGGGATACGTGTCCCATCCAACGGATCTCAGACTGCATCAGAGTGGAGTATATACAAGGTAGGTTCACTCTAGCGACGACCTCCTTGTCGGGGATTTTTTCTTGCCACCTGATGTCGAAGAGTTTCCTGAGGCAGGTAGTGTGAAAATGATTCAGTTTCTTCGCCTGACGCTGGCATACTGTCCACTTTTCACATCCGTAGAGCATTATTGGGAGGACTGCTGTGCTATAGACCTTAATCTTTGTTTCTGGTCTGATACCTCTCCTATCCCAATTAGTGCTGCGAACCCTGCCAAATATGACACTAGATTTAACGAGTCTGCAATTCATTTCATCATCCATGACGACAGGCCTAGAGAGGGTGCTGCCCAAGTAAGTAAATGTATCCATCGGTTTGAGACACTGTCCATTGATGATGATGTTGTGTTCAACGTAGTGCTTACTGGGAGCTTGCTGATACAACACCTCAGTCTTCTTTGTGTTGATTGTGAGGCCAAAGTTATTGCAGGCCTCAGAGAAGATATCAACTCTGTGTTGCATGGGGGCTTCTGAGGGAGCATTGAGGGCACAATCGTCTGCAAACAGAAGCTCGTTTATCGTGTTATGTTTGACCTTGGTTTTAGCTTTAAGCATCCCAAGCTTAAATACTGATCCATCATTACGAAACCGGATTGGCAAGCCCGTGGTGGATTCCTTTAACGCATCAGACAGCATTGCAGAATACATAATACTGAAGAGTATGGGAGCAAGAACACAACCCTGCTTTACATCGTTTGTGACGTGGAATGCTTGAGATGATTGACCATTGTCCTGCACTCGGGCCATCATGCCCTCATGCAGCTGACGAATGATGTTGGTGAACTTCTCTGGGCATCCGTATTTCTTTATGATTCTCCACAAGCCACCTCTATTGACCCTGTGAAAGGCCTTATTCATGTCGATAAATGTAGAATATAGGTCTTTTTTGGGTTCCTGTCATTTCTCTTGAAGCTGTCTAGCATCAAACACCATATCGATGGTTCCGCGATTTTTCGGAAACCTCATTGACGTTTGGGTAGGACACCTTGCTCCAGATGTGCATTCACGTGGTTCAGAAGGGCTCGGGCCAAGATCTTGCCTGCAATGGACAGTAGTGAAATTCCGCAGTTATTGTCACAGGTCTGGCGGTTTCCTTTGTGTTTGTACAGGTGGATTATTGAGGCATCCTTGAGGTCTTGTGGTAGAGTTTCCGTCTGCCAGATGATCTGGAATAAACGTAATAGCTTATCCGTCAGCGCTGGTCCACCCTCTTTGTAAATTTATTCAGGAATCATGTCGGGGCCAGGTACTTTGCCATTGGATATTTGATGGATCGCTGTCTGTATCTCATCAAAAATTTGGACGTCGTCCAGTGGATTGTTTTTTGGGACCTGGGGAAGTCTTGCAATGCCTCATCATTAATGATGGAAGGCGTCTTGAACACACTTTCAAAGTGTTCCGCCCATCTTTCCAAGATTTTCTCTTTGTCTGTAATGAGTGTAGAACCGTCTGCACAAAAGAGAGGGGAAGAACCCGAGGTAACAAAACCAAATATTTCTCTCAAGCCACGGTCGAAGTTTTTCATGTTTTTCTTGTCTGCACATCCCTGAATTTAATCAGCTTTTGATTTCAACCAAGAATCTTGCATCTTGCTCAGTTGTATCTAGACCTTGCTGCGGATTCCCCTAAGTGCAGCTGTCTTTGCTGTTGACATCGGGTCATGATGGAGGGCCTTATACGCCCGGCGTTTTTGCTCAAGTAGCATTTGTGTTGTTTTCGTGAAAACAATCCCTTTGTTTCCCCGTAGAGGGTCCGAGGCGCTCAGCGGCTGTATTATAGACCGTCTCACGAATCGTGGTTCACGCTTTTTCCGCGTCCCGGTTGTCCAGTGTGATGGTATCAAGGCGGTGATCTAGGCTGTCAACAAAAGTTTGTCTCAAATCAGAGATCTTCAGCCTACTGATGTTGAGGCGTTTCAGAGCTTTCGTGGCCTGAGGTCGTCTCTTAGGTTGTTTCTAGTAATGATTATTTCATGTAATAAACAGCTATAATCACAATTGCTTCCTAAGTACATTACTATAGGTATTAGCAAACAAAAACTGGGACGAAAATGCTACATTTGAAGAAAAAAACCCTCCCAGTACCTTTGAAAATCTTAACAGAAATACTTTTTTTATAACAATTCTATAAGCAGCAGGTGGTCATTTTCCATTACACGTTACTATATCACTAAGTTATTTGACACTGTTTTTTTTAGTTAATATAATGTTAATAAAAATAGTAACGTCAAGAACAGACTGCCAATTCATTAGGCTGTCCTGTTTATGGTGATTATGGGGTTCTTATATAATATATATTTTACATCTATCTATCTATCTATCTATCTATCTATCTATCTATCTATCTATCTATCTATCTATCTATCTATCTATCTATCTATCTATCTATCTATCTATCTATCTATCTATCTATCTATCTATCTATCTATC
>CAXITT010000032.1:116087-127087 GCA_964033795.1 Lymnaea stagnalis
TCTATCTATCTATCTATCTATCTATCTATCTATCTATCTATCTATCTATCTATCTATCTATCTATCTATCTATCTATCTATCTATCTATCTATCTATCTGTCTGTCTGTCTGTCTGTCTGTCTGTCTGTCTGTCTGTCTGTCTGTCTGTCTGTCTGTCTGTCTGTCTCTCTGTCTGTCTGTCTGTCTGTCTGTCTGTCTGTCTATCTATCTATCTATCTATCTATCTATCTATCTATCTATCTATCTATCTATCTATCTATCTATCTATATATCTATCTATCTATCTATCTATCTATCTATCTATCTATCTATCTATATATCTATATATCTATCTATCTATGTCATCCTTATTTTAGCTATATAAATATCAATAGGCTTAGCCAACGCAATTGGTTCTATGTGAATTGGCAGATCCAAGATTTCCATTGATCAATACGCTGCTTAGCCGGTATTTAAATATCGGTGGATTTAAAACTAATAACATCCAATCTAGATTTTTCCAGAAAATTCGATTATTTTTAAACGCTATATTATCTGGCATTTTAAATCGCTTTTAATGGGACAAATTTTAAAATTTTAACTCTATAATTTATCTGATTGATTCTTATAGCCATCCCCAAATCCAGTCTCAGACGTAATTAAAAAGATACTTATTTATACTTATATATACTTATATTATAGTGGTCCCACCGGGACCACTATTTTATTTTAATTGTACTATAGTTATAGTAGTACAAATTAGTTGTATTATACTTCGTATTTGAAAAATGGTTACTTAGAAAATTATTTTTTTACAGGTTTTATGGAGCATTTTAAATTAAATCTAGAATCTTCCTGAATTATCTATATTGTTCTAAGGGCTTATGTATCGTGATCTAAAAGTTTATTCGAACAAAATCGAACCTAGCATGATCCCATAGAGGACTAAGATCCTAATGGGGAGCGAGATCCATTAATATACTGGAACGTATTGATAATGCACTGATGCAATGAGCTTTTTATAACATTCCGTTGGGGGCCGGCAGCCCCGAATTCGTTTTATTCTTTGAGGAGCTATATAAATAAAATTAACAACAAATAGTCCTATATGAGTAGATGGATCTTGACCACACTAAGTACACATATACTTTATTATCCATATTCAAATGGCGAAGGGTGTTGAACTGATTAATACCCATTTATCTGGGGCCGGGGGCCTTATTTCATTTTCCTTTATATAAGCTTTACAAATATCAATGGGATTAATACTCTTACATGATTATATGGATTAGACCAAATTTATTACACATACAAATTATTATCCATATTCAAATACTGAATGGTACTAAACTCATAATATCCATTCCTAGGGCGCCCGGGGCTCCATTTCATTTTTTTTCTTATATAAGCTTTACAAATATCAATAGGCTTAGCCATTGCTTTTGGTTCTATGTGAATTGATTGATCTAAGCCTAGCTTTGTTCATTTCCCTTCTAAGTCCGTAATGAAATATTAATGGATTTAAAACAAAGAATATCAAATCTAGAATTTTACAGAAAGTTCGATAATTTTAAAAAAGGCATTTTAAAGTAATTTTTAATGAAGCAAATGTTTTATTTTAACTCTGTTATTGATCTGACTGATTTGTGTAGAGCCCATTATCTTGGGCATAACATAATTGATTCTGTTATTAAATGGGCCCCCCCCCGGGGCCCCTCGATTAACTTAAAAGAAAAAAAGGATTATACTTATGGTATTTGTTGAAGATTTTTATCGTATTCGAAAAATAATTAGAAAAGTAGTTTTTACACATGTTTCATGAAGGTTATTAAATTTAATCTAGAATGTTCCAGAAAGTTCTAAATTGTTCCAAGAGGATATATAGTGGGATCTAAGGGATTAATGAAATATTAGTTAGTTCTAATAATTTCTGTACTGTCCTGGAAATTACTATTCTCTCAGTAAAACTGAGTAATTTTTTATACGGGATCCCAAAAGGGTCGGGATCCCATCATAATCTTTATCCCAACGGGATCAGGATCCCACCAGAAAATTGGACCCCACCGGGATCGGGATATCAACCTTGAATGGAGCCACTGGGCTCGTGATAACACCGGGAAACGGGACTGTGCAGGGAACGGTGTCAGAATGAGATCGGGTTCCCAATGGAGTCGGGGTCACACAAGGATCGGGGTCCTAATGCACTCCCGTGCAACGTTGGGTATATGGGCTAGTATGTATATAAAATAGAAGTACAGATGAAGCAAACGACAAGAAAATATCAAAAGTTTGCACCAATGATAATGAATAGAAAAAGAAAAATGTTTCTATTTTCTCACCGGATAAAAAAGCATTACTTTCCTATTATTTTAAAAACAACTCTTTTATGTTAATTTTAAAAACCATTAACGATGTAAAGGGTTTATAATGCTCATATTTTTTTTTTAAACTAGACATTTTTAAATTAATTTTTTTTTTTTAAACCCATTTTTTAAAGTGAGAAAAAAAGACAAGACACACACAAATGTGAGTATTCACTTCCACTAACATGTATAGCTAGCATACTGCAGTAAAAAAAAAAAATTTTTAAACAAAAAAACAAAACAAAAACCACACAAAAAAAAAAAACCAAACAAACAAACAAACAAAAAAAAATTAATTTTTTTTTTTTTAAACCCATTTTTTAAAGTGAGAAAAAAAGACAAGAAACACACAAATGTGAGTATTCACTTCCACTAACATGTATAGCTAGCATACTGCAGTAAAAAAAAAAAATTTTTAAACAAAAAAACAAAACAAAAACCACACAAAAAAAAACAACCAAACAAACAAACAAACAAAGAGCTATCAATACAATAATAAGCATGTGATCTTTCATTAACCTTATAGAAATTGAAAATAAATGTGATATCTACGAGCTGAACTTTAAAAAACAAAATCTAGCTATATTTAAAGAGCTTATTCTAGTTATTCTACTGAAGCTCTAATAATTATTTCTTTTTCTCTCATATTCTTACTACGATGTAATTTTATAACTTTGGCAAAGCTCAAAAATGTATTTTTGGTTTTGGTACTTTATTGGACTTAAAAGCAGAAAATCAATAATTTCAAAGATATACAACATCTGCTCCGACGTGTTATTAGGATATTTCAAATAATGTCATCAAACAAATGTATATTTTTCCTTTAGACTTCACAAGCAGAAGTTAACGCCAAGACTCGCAATATGAGTATTCAAGAAAAAAAGGCAAAAGATGAACTATTTAATGCTTTAATAGAGGCATCAGAAAAAGGACATAAAGGTACTGTAGAAATGCTAATTGAAAATGGGGCTGATACAAACATGAAAGAAATTGACGGATTAACCTCTTTAATGTTGGCATCGAAAAATGGACATTTCGAGATTGTTGATATTCTGATAAAAGAAAGAGCAGATGTTAATATTTCCGATGCCTATGGTGTTACAGCACTTATGTTAGCATCTCAAAGTGGCCATCTCAATATTGCTAAAATACTTTTAGAAAATAGAGCTGAAATTGATGAAAAAGACAATGAAGGAATGACTTCAGTAATGTATGCATTAGAAAATAAAAAGACAGACCTTTTTCAATATCTAATAATCTGTGGAGCTGAATGGAAAAATAAAACACATAAAGGGATAACGACTTTAATGTTGGCTTCAAAAAGTGGACTTACTGACATTGTAGAAGAGTTAATACAAAATGGAGCTAATATTGATGAAAAAGATACAAATGATTTGAACCCATTAATATATGCTCTATATAATAAACATTCTCTTACTGCAGAAACATTAATAAAATATGGAGCTAATACAAATACTTTTGACAAGGAAAACAAGACAGCTTTAATGTATGCTGCACAAAATGGGTTTACTGATGTAGCTGAAGTGCTCGTGGAAAAAAACGCAAAAATAAATGGTACAAACAAAAATGGAAGAAATGCATTAATGTTTGCGTCGGTAGAGGGACACACAAAGATTGTTAAATTGCTGAGAGAAAAAGGAGCTGATGTAAATCATAAAAGTAAAGACGGTATGACGGCTTTAATGTTTGCTTCAGAAAACGGTCACACAAAAACAGTTCAAATCCTTATTGATTTGGGGGTAGTTAATAAAAATAAAAAGGGAGAAAATTTTGCAAATAAAAAGTCAACAAAAGATTCTAACATAAACGAAACAAACAAGTGTGGTCGCACTGCTTTAATGTTAGCCTCCTTAAATGGGCACACTGACACGGTTGATACTCTAATACAATTGAAGGCTAATGTTACTGACGTAGACAAGAATGGTTTTACACCGCTAATGCTTGCATCACAAAACGGGCATAGTGAGACGGCAAAGAAACTTATAGAACGTGCTCAACATCTGAAAAAAAAAAAAGAGATTGTAAATAAAACAGACGAGGATGGGATGACGGCCTTAATGCATGCATTAAAAAATTATCATCAAGAAACTGCTCACCTGCTTTTAATAAACGGAGCTAATGTTATACAAATTAAAGAAAATAAAAAAAATGTTAGTCCTCACAGGGATGGTTGGACCTGTTTAATGTTCGCATCAGAAAAAGGACTAACTTCAACTGCGGAAACTATCATTAAAAAAGAAGCAAGCGTTAATGATACAAACAACGTAGGTCGCAATGCCTTTATGTATGCATGTCAAAATGGACATATGGAGACGGCAGACATGCTTTTAAAAAATGGTACACATATTTATGTCAAGGATAATAATGGTCTAAATGCTTTAATGCTGGCATCAACACATGGACATGAAGAGATTTGCAGATGGCTTATTGAAAAAAAAGCAAATATTCTAGATAAAGATAACAAATGTAAAACAGCGTTAATGTATGCAATAGAAAATAAACATGAAAAGATTGTAAAAATACTTTTAAACAGTGGAGTTTATGGTAATGAGAAAGATCAAAATAAGATGAAAATGCATGAAATGCAAAATATGCATTTAGAAAATATTAAAAAAATTGTTAATGCAGAAAACATTTTTGGACAAACTGCCTTGATATTAGCATCACAAGATGGCTGCACAGACATTGTAGAAATTCTTGCAGAAAAGGGCGCAGAAGTGAATAAGAAGGACGGAGAAGGCAATTCAGCTTTATTATATGCATTGAGAAATAATCACGTAGAAACAGCTGAAAAGCTGATATTCAAAGGCGCCAATTGCAAGGATAAAGATCAGAATGGCTCTACATTATTGATGTTGGCATCACAAAGTGGACACACTTTTATAGTCGAAATGCTTATAAGAAATGGAGTTAACCCTATCGACATCAATGATTTTGGTAAAAATGCTTTAATGTTCGCATGTGAAAATGGACGCTTAGAGATGGCTGAGTTTCTCATCAATAAAGGAATCAATATAAACGAAACCGACAAAGAAGGTTGTAACGCTTTGATGTTTGCATGCAAAAATGGACATATTGAGACTGCTAAAATGCTTCTAAATAGAGGATCTGATAGAGATGTAAAAGATAAAAATGGATTGACAGCATTTATGTATGCATCGCAAAAGGGACACACTGCAACAGCTCAACTATTTCTAGATCACGAAAGAGTTTAAATGTTGTTACTATAATTTAAATGTAAATGTTTGTCCATGAAAATTATAATCTAAAAAACTAGATAGAACAATTTGTTGTTAGATTAAAAATTGAAATGCCTAGACTGCAAAAAGCACATGCACACAATAGCACATGTTGAGCAAAAATACAAAACGAATTCATCACGAAAAGGACATACTGTAGCTGCTCAACGATTGCATATATATATATATGTCCTGCAATGGCAGTCTCGCAGGATAACCTTGGTTCCTGGTAAGTTTAATCTTCTGTAATGCTCGGTTTTTTTAGCCAATCATCAGTTTCTTGAATCCTTCTTTCCCAGCTGTTCACAGGCAGGGACGCTGCTTAACGATGATCCCCATTTTTTTGATGTCTATGATGGCTTTAAAATATTCACTTTTTAAACGTCCTTAAATGAAGCGGCGACCGTCCAAAATGTCTTGCAACTTCTGGCAACTGTCCATACAGTATAATCTTTGGAATAAGGCCTTGCATTAATCTCCTTACACATATTGTATCGTTTAGAAAACTCTTTTTTTGGTATTTTGTCTTGCCATCGAACGCGCAAAATGCGACGCAGACATACTTTATGTTTCCGATGATCACAGGCATATGGTGTCAACATTTCACTGCATTTATTCATATAATCTACATAAGTTAAAACGTCTGCCTGAAATAAAGAGTCAGATTGGTATAAAAGGAATGAAGAGAAACAATTCATGGACAGCAACAGAGGTCTTGTTAATATCATAGAATGAAAAAGGAATAATTGGACAACTGGTCTTGCTCATGTCCGTCATCTGATTTGATGTAATTTACTTACTTTTACAAACTACACAATCTCTCAGAGGGTAACTCGTGAATGTTTTATAGCTCACAATGAAAAGTAAGGGGCAGTGCTATGATTTCATAGAGTAACCATTTTAAACAGAATAAATTGAGAGATTTGATAACATCTATTAAAATCTGCCTAATGACATATTTGAATTGCTTGCCTCCAGATTAATGGATACTTAGAATAGAACAAATCTTACATTTCATAGAAGGATAGAAAGAGATTAAAAATTTGCTTCCGTCAATTACCGAAGATCAGAACTAAGCAAAGGCAAAGATGTCAAGAGTTAATAAAATTTTTAAAATTGAAGCCGACTTATTGGCTTCTTTTTATTAACAGTTTAAAATGGAATTGAAATTGTGTTAAATAATTGCAACTTATATGGTTGCCTACCAATAAGGACGAAAGAGTGCATGTCACCCCCGTATTCTTTAAAAATATTTTCCTAGCCCCAGCCCCACCCCCCACACACACAAATACAAAACAAAAATAAACAAAATAAATGACACGCGATTTTTGTAGACTTGAATTTTGTATTTGTTTATTTACAAATAGACTATAAAAGTACCTTTGGTTCTTATATCTTTTGGGTTAGTAGAGCTGAAGAGGAGATTTTGTCTTTGTTAGAAATATGGTAGTCAGGGATAGAAAAATATAATTAATTAAGCTTTAGAAATACGAGATTTAATCATATAACACAAATATCTATATAGTTAGACGAGCCTGATAAAATGATTTGGTAAGGCTTTGATTGAAGATGATTCATACAGTCACTCCACAGAAAACAGGTTATTTAAGTGGAAGATTTCCTCATAATGCAGAGTGCTCGCGCAGGCACTGCCATGCCTGCTGCTCCAGGTTGCCTCTTACATTTAATTGATCTAACCTTTAATGGGGATAAAGCAGCGGATAGTATTTTTAATTAATTTAAAACGCTGAAACCGGAAATTTTCTGGTTGAGGCCGGGCTGGGGGGTGGGGCTTCTAAATTTCCCACAATGGCTCCGCTATGACATATGCATGCCACGGAAACGAAATTACAAGGCAGATGATATGCATTTTAAAAATGAGATTTTAAAAAAAAATTGCATTCGTCATTTTCCTTTCAGATAATACTTTAAAAGTATTAAAATATAAGTTTCATTTTATGTAGCATAAGTGGAAAGTATAAATTATCAAATCGTTTCTTTGGTGAATAGTAAGAACTGCTTGTGTAGCACTTTTTTTCTTTTAATAACTATATTTATGTTTTATGATTAAAGTGACATTTGTTCAATACTTTAAAAAAAATAACCTACACTAAAGGAAAACGGATGGCATTTTCGGAATCAATGGATCAAAATGTATTGTTTACCAGTGTTTAAGTATTCTAACGGATATCGATTAAAACAATAACAATTAAAAAAAAGAAAAAAAACACTATGTTTTCTATATATGCATTGTAGGAGTGGAAATGCAGTTTTTACCCTCCAACCACCGATGCTTTATTTCAAGCTTCTGAAAATGGCCATACAGACACTGTGGAAATGCTTATTAAGACTTGTGCTGATGTAAACCTGAATAATCCTAATTGCTTAACAAGCTTGATGCTAGTATCTCAAAATGGACATTGGGAGATTACTGATATCCTTATTATAAATCAAGCGAACATAAATACTACCGAAAGTAATGGGTGAACAGCCTTCATGTTAGCATCATAAAGTGGATATTCAAATATTGCTCAAATGCTTAGAGAAAACAAAGCAAATACTAAAATGACAAACAAGAACGTAATGACATCACTAATGTACAGACATATGAACATTATTCAAATTCTAATAGAACATGGCGCTGATTGGAAAAATAAAACACGTGATGGAATGACGACTTTAATATTAGCTTCAGAAAGTGGACTTACTGACATTGTAGAAATGTTAATAATATATGGAGCTAAAATTAATGAAAAAAATGAATTTGGATTGAGCCATCTACTCTATGCTCTACAAAGTAAATAATCTATAACTGCAAAAACATTGATAAAACATGGAGCTCATACAAATGATATTGGCAAAAGATGCAAGGCAGCTTTAATGTATGCTGCACAAAATGGATGGACTAATGTAGCTGAATAGCTAGTGGAAAACAACGCAAATATAAATGATACAAACATAAATTGAACACATTAATGTTTTCGTCGCAAGAAGGACACACAGAGATTGTTAAATTTATGGAAGAAAAAAGAAGGTGATGTAACTATTAAAAATCATGAAGGCAACACAGCTTTAATGTTTGCTTCAGAAAACGGTCACAAGGAAACAGTTCAAATACTTATTTATTTGGTGGCAGTTAATAACGATATAAATAGTAAAGTAGAAAATTATACAAATAAAACGTAATTAAATGAATCTGATGTCAACGACGAAAACGTGTATAATCAGACTGCTTTAATGTTAGAGTCATTAATGAAACTGTTCATATCCTTATTAATATCAAAGCTTATGTTAATGTTACTGACAACAATGGCCTTACATCGTTAAAGAATGCATCAGTAAATGTAGATATTGACATTGTAAGAAAACTTGTTTAAGGCTGGAGCTAATGTTAACTATACAAATGCCTTAGATAAGACTGCTTTAACATTTAAGCTCTTATAACGGTCACACAGAATTCGTTCAAATGCTTTATGAAAATAGTGGTGAAATTGATAAAACATACAATGACAGATTGACTGCTATAATGTACTCTTTAAAAAAAGCATAAAGAAACTGCCACATTGCTTCTAAAAAAAGGAGTTAAGGTTAAAAAATGTAGTTTCTAATGTATGTTAGTATGCACAACAAGGATGGTATGACCTGCTTGATATTTGCTTCAAAGAAAGGACAATCGTCAATTGCAGAAACTATGATTGAAAAGGATGCCAGAATTATGATTTGAACAACATAGATGGAAATTACCTCATGTGCAAAGGATAAGAGTAGTTTTTCATTATTTATGTTTGCATCACAAAGGGGAATCATATTTATAGCCAAATTGCATGTAGGAAATGGTGTCAACCCCAAGAACACAATTATTATTATTATGGCTAAGATGCTCCTTAACAAATGAATCAATATTAACGACATAGACAGAAATGGATGTACCGCTTTGATGTTTGCATGTGACAATGTACATATTGAGACGGCTAAAATGATTGCATATAAAAGAGAAGAGACATATAAAGGATACAAATGGATGGTCAGCATAGATGAATGCATCCCAAAATTGACACACTGCTACTACTCAACTGTTTATTAATGAACGGAAGAGCTTGAAAGTTTGGACTGAAAATATAACAATTAATTGCAGTACGATGGAAATGGGCATCTAAAAACGGGCTTGTCCAATTTTTTGTTTGGTAAAAAATTGAAATGCCTAGACTCTAGACAGTTGAAATACTAGTACATAAAAAAGCAGATGATTCGGCAAACAAAAACACGTCTTAATGTACGCATCACAAAATGGATATACTGTAATTGTTCCATTTTTCTTGACAATATGAAAAAGTATAAAGTTGAGTATCATTCATCGTAATACATAACGGACGCGCTTTTAGAAGTAGCATGTAGTTTCCATGAGTAAATAAAGTTTCCTTTATTCTGATGTCTTTTTTTCGATAAAAGAAAGAAGCCATGCATATTGACCTCTTATGGAAATATGGTAAACAAATTAATTAATGAATATTTAGTATCGCTATATAATTATAAGACCACTAATATGTATAAAAAAGACCTGCGTTATTCTAACAACTTAGGAAGAATTTGATTGAATACGGTTCACGCATCAAATCCACAACAAATAATATATACAAGTAAACGATTTCCCCATAACCAGAGCGTTAATCTTGGCCCTGCAAACCTTGCTAATACAGGAGGCTTAATCTATTTAAGAGGTCCTATGTTATCATGTGGCAAAAAAAATAGTTGATAATTAATTATTTATTTAAATAGCGGAATAACGAAAAGAGAAACATTGCAGATTGCCTCTAAATTCAAACAACGGCTCTGCCGTTACATATACATCCTAAGTCAGTCTTATTTCAAGGCAGATGATATTCATATTGAATGGAGTTGTAAAAAAAAATCTTATGTATCATTTTCCTGCAGAAATAATTTTGAAAACCTTTAAAAATTAGCTTCAGTTTTGTGGAATTTTTGGAAAGTTTGTTTTATCACAAATTGCACTTCCCTTTGATTTCTGTCCGTTACAAGCAGGCATATACAAACAGCTATATTCTAATATTTAATATTTCCCTCTGTATATCTAGTCTTTGCAATATTATTTTAAAATTAATTTCCCGGTATAGTTAAAGTGTTTTGTCAATCACAATCGTTAAGTAGTTTCTTCCGTTCAATCTTCTATCCTATATTGAAAGTTATATATATATATATATAAATATATATATATAGATATATATATATATATCTATCTATATATATATATATATATATATATAGATAGATAGATAGATAGATAGATAGATAGATAGATAGATAGATAGATAGATAGATAGATAGATAGATAGATAGATAGATAGATAGATAGATAGATAGATAGATAGATAGATAGAT